>QJPP01002748.1:0-148887 GCA_003996215.1 Jaltomata sinuosa | reverse complement strand
CACCGCCTGCCTCTACATATCTACGCTCTCGCGCCATACTTTTTACAACAGCTAGAGTCTCGACCAACCACTTCTCCTCAAGGTGCACATCCGCAGGAGGTTCCTCAATGGCATTCATGACCGCGACCACTCTCATGTCACTTGGTCGCTTCATCAGCTTGGTTACATCAAACTTGACCAATTCATTGTTCAATCGGAAGGTCAGCTCGTTTTTCTCCATGTCAACCAACACTCTCGCCGTAGCTAACAATGGTCGCCCCAAGATGATAGGAACTTCAAAATCTACTTCGCAATCCAGGATCACAAAGTCAGCAGGGAAGATAAGCTTACCGATCTTCACTAGCACATCAGACAATACTCCAACATGTCGTTTTATCGAACGATCAGCCATCATCACTCTCATGGACGTTGGTTTAGGAGGTCCCAAACCCAATTTGTCATACACTGCTAGCGGCATCAAATTTATACTAGCCCCAAGATCACACATAGCTCTTCCGAAGTTGAGCTTCCCGATGGTACATGGAACAGTGAACGCACCTGGATCTCCTTTCTTTTCCCCTAATGATCTAGAGGAAATAGCGCTGCAGTGATGGAGGTTGTCTTCCGGCTCAAAGCTTACCGTCCGCTTCTTTGTAATCAAGTCCTTCATGAACTTGGCATAACCGGGCATTTGTTCTAGAGCTTCCACCAAAGGTATGTTTATCGAAATTTCTGTCAACATGGTCACGAAGTTCAGGAACTTGCCATCGTCAGCTTTCTTTTTCAAACGCTGTGGGAACGGAGGTGGTGGTCGAGGCATCATCGTTGGAAGCTTTTCAGCTTCCTTACATTTATTCGCAGGCTTTGGAATGTCCTCTTCCTCTTCCGCCTGATCATCTTTTGCAGCCTCACCTTGTGCATGAATTACCGGATGTGATTCCGGTAATATTTTTCCGCTTCTAGTGGTGATTGCCATGCAGCTTGCGTCATTTTTCGGATGGGTGGTGTCGCTCGGCAAAGTACCCGGTTTCCTTGGGTTTAGAGATGCCGAGATGTGACCCACTTGCTGCTCTAGTGGCTTGATAGCGGTTGAGTGTGACTCCACTACCAGACTCAATGATGATAACTCATTCCGCATTGCCTTTACCCCAGAGTCAGTCGATTCCACCTTAAGCAGCATCTTCGCCATCATATTCTCAAGTTTGGATGTCTCAGCCTCGCTGCCTGCTTTGTCCCGATTGCTAGGTGGTATATACAACCCACCTCTATCGGTGTTGTTTCTCCAGCTTCCTTGGTCGCGATTTTTGTAGCCACCATTCTCATAGTGGTTTGGATAGTTCCGACCTTGGTTTCCTTGGCCATTGGCCTGGAAACCCCCCACGTAATTCGCGTCCTCAGTCTCTATACCTTGGGAACCCACAGCTTGCACCTTCTCTATACTTCCTGACGTCAAGTGCCTTGTCAGGAGATCTAACTGCCTTTTCAGGTGCGCCATGTCTTGGTCGCGTTCCTCCTCTTTCCTACGCTGCTCGGCTGACATACCAACTGTATAGGTGCTAGCTGCAACCTCTGAATCTCGTGTGTGCCAGGCCCTGTTGGTCTTGGTGAGCCTGTCCAAAATAGCTGTGGCGTCGGCAAAAGTGCGACCCATAAACGCTCCACCTGCTGCGTTATCCAATGTCGGCTTGGTAGCCGAGTTTAATGCCCTGTAGAATGTTTGCATCAAGAATTCGTTGTTCAGCTGATGGTTGGGGCACTGTGTCAGCTTCTTCTTAAATCGCAACCAAGTCTCGTGCAGTGCTTCATGCGGTTGCTGCCTAAAGTTGCTGATTTCGTCCCTCAACTGTATCATCCGAGAGGGAGGAAAGAACCTTTCTAGGAAAGCTCCTCTCACCTCTCCCCAAGTTGCGATAGAGTCGGGGGTCAATTCCGTCAACCACAACGCTGCCTCATCAGACAGAGACAACGGAAACAATCTGAGCCTGATCGCTGTCTGACTCACTCCTGGCAATTCGAATGACTTGCAGATGCCCACGAAATTCATTAAGTGTTGGTTTGGATCATCCCCAGCGACACCTCGGAACACTCCTCTCAAGTTCAGCAACTGAATCATCGTGCTAGTGATGTTGAACTTGGCTCCGGGCGATAGCGGTGGAACAATAATGGCGCCCGTAGCGCCAGCTCCATCTAACTCGAGATCCTCATCCTGCAGACCACCAGCATTCAGATTTTGCTGGGCCTGCAGTTCTGCAGCGAGCCTTGCTGCTTCTAGTTCTGCGGCCATATTCCGCCTCAATGTTCTAGCAAGTTCGGGGTCGTAAGGTAGAATTTGTTTCCCCGAACTTCGGGTATTATGCATGCACAACTTTGTACCCTGTCAAAACAAAAACAACAAACAAACGTAAAGCAGGAAATTATAACAAAAAGTCAAATAAACACCAAACTTAATCAAAAACCATATTCCCCGGCAACGGCGCCATTTTTGATAACGCTCAAACTACACCTCAATTTAAGAAGCATACGCGATCGTTGTCAAATATATAACCCAACAAGGTTGGGGTCGAATCCCACAGAGAATATGGTGATGATTAAGACTTTAGTGAATTAGTTGACTATTCGTCAATCGTTTCCAGTAAATAAATGGGGGGTTTGTGTAACAAATCGTAAACAAAATAAACAATTAACTTATGGAAAAATCAGTAGGAGAGAATGAACTAGGGGTGTGTTCACCATGGCGTTGTAACAATGGCGATTTTAGGCTTAATTGGGTTCTTCCTATATGCTTGTCACGATGTGATTGCGTCAATTGTATCGTCTAAACGTCTCTCGACCAAATAAACAAATTTCCTTTTCTATTCTTTCGACCTCGAAAAGATGTGCTTTTTAGCTTAGCAATCCTAACATCAAGTAGAGTATTCCAGTTACGGCATTATTCTTTAAGACGAGAGTTTGTAGTCTCGAATCCTTGTTGTTAATCAAGTTTTCCCGGTTTAAATCTCTTTACTCAAGCAAACTAAACCTAGGCATGTTCTAATGTTTGCAACCACTAGAAAACGTGACATAAAGTATGATTAACAACGTGACAATACATATATTGAACCCAACGCTACCCGGAATCTATATTGCTACGTTTGCCGCCATGGCTCCCACAACCCTAGTTGCGGGAGTTTTAGTTACTCATGCTATAAAGAAAAGAGAAGAGAATTGAATTCATAATAAGGAGAAGAAGTTCTTACAATATAATGAAAACCACTCTTCAATCTCCAAGAACAAGAGAAACCAAGAACTCAAGAACGAATCAAGAACACAATTGTTAATTCAAGAAACGTGTTCTTGCTCTCGAAAACTAACTAAAAAACGTGTTTGAAATAATGAGTGGGGTATTATAACATAAACCTAACATAGGGTATTTATAGGAGTAGTAGAAACCAAATCAAAAACGGGCTAGGAATCCCCAAAAACGCGGGTCGCCGCCTGAGTCACTGCCTAAGCGTGACGGTCAGGCTGACGGACCGTCACTGCCTTGACGGACCGTCGCCTGGGCCGTCAGCTTAGGCAGTGGCGCTGCCTCCTTTACTGCTTTGGAGTGACGGTCCCAGTGACGGACCGTCACACCTGTGACGGGCCGTCACTCAGGCCGTCACTCTTAGGCAGAATGTCTTTTTTTCCGTATTTCCTTCCGTTTCCGTGTTTGCTTCCATTTCCTACAAATACAACATAAAAACATCAAAAACAACAACGGTTGCTTGAAAACGTACGATTGTTCTTAGTAAAAAGGAGTCGAAAGTGACGTAAATTAGCGTCACATCAGTCCCCATGGCCATTTGCTGCTTGGGGCATGGATGTAATTGGACCCATAGAGCCTCCCGCATCAAATGGACACCGTTTCATCCTGGTAGCTATCGACTATTTCACAAAATGGGTTGAGGCTTCAACGCACAGGGCAGTAACTAAGAAGGTGGTAGCAGATTTCGTCCGAAATAACATAGTTTGTCGTTTTGGAATTCCGGAATCAATCATAACAGACAACGGAACAAATCTGAATAGTGATCTCATGAGAGAGACTTGTGAAAGGTTTAAGATTTCCCACCGGAACTCCACAGCATATCGACCACAAATGAATGGAGCAGTTGAAGCCGCAAACAAGAATATCAAGAGGATCCTGAGGAAAATAATAGATAGTAGCAGAGAATGGCATGAGAAGCTACCATATGCTTTGCTCGGCTATCGCACCACAATCAGAACATCCACTGGTGCAACCCCCTACATGTTGGTCTACGGTTCGGAAGCAGTGATACCCGCTGAAGTGGAAATACCTTCTCTAAGAATTATCCAAGAGGTTGGTCTGGAAGACGCGGAATGGGTTCGTAGCAGGATTGAACAGTTGATGCTCATTGATGAGAAGAGACTGGATGCAGTATGTCACGGCCAACTCTATCAAAACAGAATGATCAGAGCGTTCAACAAGAAAGTCAAGCCTCGACGATTCGCACCAGGGCAATTAGTATTGAAGAAAGTATTCCCTCACCAAATTGAAGCTAAGGGGAAATTTGCGCCAAACTGGCAAGGCCCTTACATGGTTCACCGAGTGCTCTCAGGAGGAGCAGTAATCCTCGCAGAAATGGATGGCGTCGTAAGCACAAAGCCGATCAATTCAGACGCTATCAAGAAGTACTACATTTGAAGACAGAGGAACTAGTTGTTGTTTCCTTGTACTTTTTGCATTTTTCTCTAATGTAAACAGAACTACGTATTAGCCTGACTTCCCACGGCGGGATACGTAGGCAACCCATATCGGGTCCGGTTTCCCTTAGAAAAACCAAAAACATCTTCTTTTATGTATTTGGAACTACGATTGACCTGACTTCCCTCGGTGGGATACGTAGGCAATCCTCGTCGGATTCGGTCCCTTCATATTTTCCATTTCCTAATGTATTTGAACTACGTTCTGACCTGATTCCATTTTGGATACGTAGGCAGCCTGAGTCAGGCTCGGTCATTGCATCACATGTCTTTATTTTTTCCAATGTATTTGAACTACGTTCTGACCTGATTCCATTTTGGATACGTAGGCAGCCTGAGTCAGGCTCGGTCATTGCATCACATGTCTTTATTCTTCCCAATGTATTTGAACTACGTTCTGACCTGATTCCGTTTGGATACGTAGGCAGCCTGAGTCAGGCTCGGTCAATGCATTACATATTTTTCATCTTTCTTTGATACCCCCGAACTACGTACAGACCTGATTCCCATTCGGGGATACGTAGACAACCTAAAAGGTTCGGTCATACCCTTAGGATAAACCTCCCCCCCCTCTTATTTATACCTTCAGAGTGATCACAACATCTACAGAGAAATAGAAAAGCGTCACCAGAAGCCGGAGCCATGAGAAGAGTACATTTGGACGTCCTCAACAAATGGGAAAACGCGATTGGATTTCGGAACATGTCATAATCTAAGGAACGATGAATAATCACTATATATATGCGCCTAGTATACACAAAATATACTTATTTTCTAAAAATATATATACATATTTTCAAAATATTTCACTGCCTTTCCACCTACCGAGCCTTCGAAATAGGAAGTCGCGAGAAACCAAGGAGGTTTTGAAGGGATCCACCATACCGAGTCTCTGGGATAGGAAATCACGAGGGGCTGATGAGATTTTGTAGAAGTCTAGTGGCAAGGCCAGGGTCCGCAAGCCGACACAAATCAACACCCCTCCCAAAACTAAGAATTTTTCTTTGAGCACAGGGAAACAGGAATCAAGACAGGAGGATGTCAAGTCAAGATCATGGACATGATTGGAGAAATCTTTCGGCTATCACGACACCATAAGCCGAATATTCTTCCCCTACTCTACTTTAAAATATTTTGTCCCAATTCTTCCAATTCTTAAAGGGTTTCATTTATGTTTTGCAGGTACGTCCGAGATCCGGATCGAGTATCGAAGATAGAGAACTCTCATAGGGAAATAGGATAGTTTATCTCTTTCCAAATAACTCCGCCAATCAGAGATTGCCATCTAATTGCGTCAAATAACTCCGCCGATCGGAGAACGCGGACTGACTTCATCAAACTCTGCCGATTGGAGTTTGTACATAGGCAAACAAAATGATGCTCCGCCGATTGAAGTTTGTACATAGGCAAACAAAACGATGCTCTGTCGATTGGAGCTTGCATATAAGCAAACAAAACGACGCTCCGCCGATTGGAGCTTGCATATAAGCAAACAAAACGACGCTCCGCCAATTGGAGTTTGTACATAAGCAAACAAAACGACGCTCTGACGATTGGAGCCTGTACGTAAACAAGCAAGCGACGCTCTGCCAAATCAGAGAAATGTATATTAACAAGCAAAACATACTCCGCCAATCGG
Source organism: Jaltomata sinuosa (assembly GCA_003996215.1). Taxonomy (NCBI): domain Eukaryota; kingdom Viridiplantae; phylum Streptophyta; class Magnoliopsida; order Solanales; family Solanaceae; genus Jaltomata; species Jaltomata sinuosa. The sequence goes on along the minus strand of QJPP01002748.1, from coordinate 142,526 downwards.
AGGCTGCATCATAGCAAGCATCATCATAACTCCATCAATCATAAGCATGCATGCCATTAACATCCTCATTTTGCATTAAAGATCGCTCCACCAAATGGAGATGTCACGGCTGATTCACCCAATGAAGACTTTATTTTTACAGTATTGCCCCGCCAGTCGAGAGGCTTTACTTTACAGTGTTGCCCCGCCAGTCGAGAGGCTTTACTTTACAGTATTGCCCCGCCAGTCGAGAGGCTTTACTTTACAGTGTTGCCCCGCCAGTCGAGAGGCTTTATTTTACAGTATTGCCCCGCCAGTCGAGAGGCTTTACTTTACAAGTGTTGCCCCGCCAGTCGAGAGGCTTTGCTTTTTAAGTATTGCCCCGCCAGTCGAGAGGCTTTACTTCACAGTGTTGCCCCGCCAGTCGAGAGGCTTTATTTTACAGTATTGCCCCGCCAGTCGAGAGGCTTTACTTTACAGTGTTGCCCCGCCAGTCGAGAGGCTTTATTTTACAAGTATTGCCCCGCCAGTCGAGAGGCTTTACTTTACAGTGTTGCCCCGCCAGTCGAGAGGCTTTATTTTACAGTATTGCCCCGCCAGTCGAGAGGCTTTACTTCACAGTGTTGCCCCGCCAGTCGAGAGGCTTTATTTTACAGTATTGCCCCGCCAGTCGAGAGGCTTTACTTTACAAGTGTTGCCCCGCCAGTCGAGAGGCTTTACTTTACAGTGTTGCCCCGCCAGTCGAGAGGCTTTATTTTTACAAGTATTGCCCCGCCAGTCGAGAGGCTTTACTTTACAGTGTTGCCCCGCCAGTCGAGAGGCTTTATTTTTACAGTATTGCCCCGCCAGTCGAGAGGCTTTACTTTACAAGTGTTGCCCCGCCAGTCGAGAGGCTTTACTTTACAAGTGTTGCCCCGCCAGTCGAGAGGCTTTACTTTACAAGTGTTGCCCCGCCAGTCGAGAGGCTTTATTTTTACAAGTATTGCCCCGCCAGTCGAGAGGCTTTATTTTACAGTATTGCCCCGCCAGTCGAGAGGCTTTACTTTACAAGTGTTGCCCCGCCGGTCGAGAGGCTTTACGTTACAGTGTTGCCCCGCCGGTCGAGAGGCTTTACTTTACAGTGTTGCCCCGCCAGTCGAGAGGCTTTACTTTACAAGTGTTGCCCCGCCAGTCGAGAGGCTTTGCTTTTAAGTGTTGCCCCGCCAGCCGGAGGCTTTACTTCCCAAGGTTATTTCACCTACAGTACATTCACTCCGCAAAATGGAGACGTCAACAATCGTTTGGATATCTACACTCTGCTCTTTACATTACAATTTTAATTTACAGTTTTGAGCCTCAACAGGTACTTTGTAACCCCTTTTACCTGTTTTGCAGGATGACACACTACAACGTGGAACTACCTCTAAGCAGCGATTGAGGCAATGCTTGATGAGGAATACCAAACTCACAAGCCAGAGAAGAAGACTAGCGACAACCGCCCTAATTCCCATTTCCTTAGGGATACGTAGGCAGCTCAACTTCGAGCATGGCCGTACCCACTCCATTCGTGCCAAAATCATCTTCCCCTTTACCGCAAAAAATACCAGTGTCGACATAAAACCAACACTGGGGCAAAATTTTGAGGACCTCTCAAAATTTTTGAACTACATTGGCCTGATTCTCGTGAAACCCAAGATATGTAGGCAACTCAGAGACCAGAGTTCGGTCGAATTCATAATGACAATAACCTTTCTCTTTCTAGGAACGACCTTTCCAAAAATTTGATTTTTTCCAGTCGAGACAAAATTGGCTTTACGTCAACATCTTCGCCCAAAGACTCTTTCATCATCTTTGTTCGAAGAGGGGCAAGTTGTTGACACCCAATTTTGGCCCCCCTTTTTCCCATAATTAATTTTTATATGCTTCTTAATCCTGAGGATTTTTCCAAAATAATTTTCTTATTCCTATATTTTTTAGTAAAAATTTTGGCACCAATAATCATTTTTTAAAATGAGTTCCTTTACTTTTTATAATAATAATTACTAAAAATATTGTATCTTATAAAATCACCAAAAATATTTTATAATTCTTTCTTTTTAACAAGTTATTGGTATAGTAACTTTTATTCTAAATGAAATTTTATCGTATCGCTATAACATTTCCTAAATATTGTTCTATCAATTGAGGATTGCGATTACGCGTATCAAAATTATTTCTTAATCAACTATGTACGTATGGGAAAATTAATTAGGATAAAAGAAGCATCGTTAAATTAATTAAATGGAAAAACTACTAGGGAAAATCACAGTTTTTCTACCAAATTAATCCTTTTACCCAAATTTTGGGCCAAACAATTATTTGTTTCAGCCCAAAATCGCCTAACCCACTACCCAACCACCCGACCCAGCCCAAAACGCCCCTGACCCGGCCCAATATCCCTCCACTAAACCCACCCCTAATTACTTCACTCTCCACTCTCTCACTCCATCAACAGCCAAACCAAACAGCCCCCCAAACCCCCACTTCGTCCACCCTCAACCCCAACTGCCGACAGACCACCCCCACCCCCAAAAAACCTCACCTCAACGCCGCCCAAACCCCAAAGACCCGCCGGATTTTGCGGGCAAACGGCGACCACACCCTCTCCCGTCACCTCACAGCGTCCCCTCCCCTTTTCGGAGGCTTTTTGTAGCCTCGAAAAGGTCGTCACCGCCGGTGGCAGACCTCGGAAAAGAGGAAACCCAGCCGACCGTCTGCTCCACACCGCCGACCCGTCACCATCTCTTTCAAATCCGTCTGAAAAAGTAGGCATCTCATCTTCTTTTTTTTCTGATTTTCATCATTTCTTTTGCAACTTGGCTTTCCAAGAATTCAAATTTTGAATTCTTGGAAAGAAACCGTTGGAGCCTTAGAATTTCGGCTATAAAAGGAAGAACACACACACACAGAAACGGACGAACACACACACACAGACAGACGGGCGGATTTTTTTTTATCAGACAAAGATCAGAAAAAATTATCAAAAAACAGCTCACAACAATTGTTCTCCCATTGTTCACTATCAATTTGCTTTTACTCACTACTCGTTTCGCTCCCTCTGTTTCGTTCGCTCTACTCGGAAAACCGGAGTCGGAATTCGCTAGTTTGGAACTCAACACTTGACGGCCTCAATCGCTGCCCAACACAAGGTAAATCCTATCCCGTCTAATTACTTTATGTTTAGTTTTGTGATCCATTGATTCGTGCGGGTTTGGTTGTTCTTGTTTGGCTGATTTTAGGCATTAAAAATGTGAAACAAAATCAGTTTCTGGCCGTTTGGTTTAGCTTATGTGATTGTGAAGTGTTTACAATTCAAGGTTTGGTTTAATTGTTGTAAATGGTTGGCTGTTTGGTACGAATTATCGAGCAAGACTTGAAGTAATGTAGTTGTCGGGATGTTGGTTTGTATTTAAGGTTGATGGTGTATTGAAAGATTATTTATAACCTTGAATTAGCTTGAAATGAACCTCAAGAGGCTTCGAGTTTTTCCGGGTTTATACCGCTGAATGTTTAAGGATATTGTTGTGATCACTTGATGACTATAATAATTGTTTAGTTCGTCTCTTATAATTTTTCGTTCCCGCAAGGTGTTGGCAGCCTTCGTTTAGCGTAAAAAAGGATTTAAAGTCTTAAAACTTTAGATTAGGATGATAAGACTACGAGTTTCAAGCCCTCAACATGGTTAACCGTTTGTTTGTAGACCTTTTGTGCTATTTGTTTCAAGATGTGGGTGCGGAAGTGGTGACTTTGAACCTTATATATGATTGAACAAGCATGGAACTTTATTATTGCAGTAGCCATAGTTGGTTTGAATGTTTTTCTTATGTGTTTTGCTGACATACATTTGCCTAAGCATCAAGAGTGCCACTTAGTTTGCAAAGTTGAAATTAATGAGTAGTGACTCTCGCTTTCTTCATTTAAACTTATGTCATAGTGAAGTTGGCGGACTAATTCATTAATTTGTTTGTCTTCATTTTGGTTGGTTGGTTGATTTCGTGTAAACCCGAAAAGTATATGTTGTTATGCTTGCATTTCTTGTAGTTCAATTTCTTAAGATAGAAAAGTTTGCAATAAGTTTAGTCGTTTCATTAGTCCCGGAAATGATGTTTAGGATAGGAATGTACATATTATGATTATATATGTTTTTTAGCGTTTTGTTAATATTGTGGTCTCTAACTTTTCTTTAAACACCTTAATCCTAGTAAAAAGTGGTTGATTTAGTGTGCATTTGTTAGAAGAAGAGGGCTGCCCGTATTTTCATTATTTTGGTTTTAACTCGGGATCAATTTCGGGAATACTAGCTTAAGGAACTCATTATAAGCCAACGTAGTAGTTTGGTTCTCCTTTAATCTCCCGGTTATTAGTGTTATCTTTTTGAAGTGATTTGTTTCATAACTACTTTCTTTACTTGAAATAAATAATAATAAAGTTTTAATATTGCTACTTGTTGTGTACTTTGTTTTCCAATAATCGACTAGTGTTGAAAATGTTCGTTTTGCCTAAGTTCTTTTCGGATAATCATCTCATGTTAGTTCGTTTATGCTCTAGTCAAATAAATTCGATCATTTGCTAAAAAATGAAGCAAATATGGTCACATGTCGTCTTTCATATATTCTTGTGTATTTACCAAATAGCATGTTTGTTTTCTTTATCACTTTATTGTTAAGTTTGGCATATTTCTATATTTTTGTAAACTTTGTTATGCAAGTTATTAATCCTTATCACCTTTCTTGTTTCATGTACACCCCGGAGAGTTGGAGTTCTCATTTGAAACTCAATCTCGGCCCAAATATGTTTTGGGTCGAACAACTATTAGGAACCATCGCGGTGTTTCGGAGTCACTCACTAGGAGATTAATTCCTCCAAAGGAACTTAATATACTTAGCCCTTTATTTTCTATATGTTTTTTCTTATTATTTGAATTTGTTTAACTAACCTTGTATTATTTGGATATGTGTTTTTCTTTGTGACTTCGATTAACATTTATCCTTCGGCTTACCATTTGGTTTGATTAGGAGATTTAGTTTGAAATTTTGAAAGAGTTTTCCTTCATTCCTTTAGCTTAGGCAAATATTTCTAATTTCCCTTTTAAATCCTTTAAAATTAGTGTTTAAACACTTTCAAAAATAGTAGTGATAAATGGTGAATAGTGCAGATTTTTTATTAACTAACTTAGGCTTTGTTTCAAGAAGGACTTTGTTCCAAATAACTCGCGGTAGATTTTCAAAAACATTAATTAGCGATTCAATTTATTTCACACCAATAGTTAGTCATTCTTAGGCTTTAAATTATAAAATGCTTTATCTAATTTAGGCAAGCCTCCTTTATATTTATTAGTAATTTATGTATTCTCTTATTCTAACACCAATATTTTACAAGTATTTTGCCATACTCTATATATATTTTCAGATTTTCAGATTTTTGAGGCCTAAAAACACAAGGTGTATATGTCATATGCTATCTACTACAAGGTATATATATTTATATTTTTATTTACCCTTCTTCCTATTTAAATTACACATATATTATTTCTATCACAATTACATTTACGTACATAATACTTTCTTTCATATTCAATGCAATGTTCATTTTTACCTTACGAATAAAAGTCTCCCTTACATGAAAACAAATAATTCTCGTTCTCTACTCAATTTTTTTCAAATTGTTCTTTTACATGAAATATATTTACAAAACAAATATGATTTCCTCTTATATCTTTTCTATATTACCAATATATTTCTTACATACTTTTACTTATCCAAATCTTTTAAATAAACTTTTCATATGATTTCTTATATTTTCAATATACATACGTCATCTTTATTTAATAAATATGTCATAACCCTTTCTCAAACTTTAAGAAATATATATTTTTTTTTTACTTTACAAAAAGTATTTGTATAAATAAATATTTTCATCTTTCTTTTTACATAGCTTTCAAGTAAATATATTTCGTATAAATCATAAAGTTTTACATACTTTAATTGTAATTACGATAAAAGTATTGTTATTAAACTTTTCATATTTTGACATGCACGTACATAGGTTTCATCTTTTACCATAAGCATACTTTATATTTTTTGCCTATTGTAGTGGCATGTGTCATATACTTTGAGTTTTCTTAAATTAATAAAATATGTTTTTTATCACCCTTTTTTAGCAAATAATGAGCAAATAACTTTTCCCAAATATTGTTTCTAAACTGAGTTTAAGGACTATCTTCGGATAGGCTCTGAAGGGTGCCTAACACCTTCCCTTCGAGTAACCAAAACTCTTACTCAGCATCTCAAACGTTTTCGCAGACTAAAAACAGAGTTTTACATTAAAAAATGGTTTTCCTAAGTTTTCCTAAAATTTAGGTGGCGACTCTAAACCCTTTTCCAAAACAAAGGCAGAAGAGCCGAATGTTGCAAGCATATTTTTGGCCAGTCCGAAAATAAGGGTGCGACAGTGTCATAGCTAGGGACTTGGGAAAAATTGTTTTCTAGTTTGAATTTCTATTGCACTATTCAAGTTTTATTCATATTCCTATTTTTTGTCCATCTCATGTGACAGGGTTGGTTTATATCAAATACCAAGACTCAAGAAAATCCCTTGATTTCTCTTGACCCAAAAATTGAGATAACACTCAAAGAGCAGAGTCAAATGGATGATCATAACCGTGAATCCCAACCTAGTCAATAATAGAGAAGCTCAATGGCTTGTCGGGATAGCACTTGAACGGATTCCTGTGTTGAACTTTGCTAGGCCTAGACTGGAGAACGCATCAACGAATATTGTCAAGCCTAAAATCATAAGGAACTTTTATCTGAAAGAAGAAACAACGTAGCTGGTACAGAAAACATGCTAGTATTGGGGTAAACTTCACGAAAATCCACACAAGCACTTGATTACTTTGGTCGACCTGAGCGAGAACTTCCACTATCAGAAGGCCTCAGACGAGTATGTGAAGTTTGCATTATTTTCGTTCTTATTAATCGGTGAAGTTAAGTAGTAGTTGTAGAATGAACCTGCCGAATCCATCACCTCTTGGTAGATTTTGTCAAACAAATTTTATAATAGATTCTTCTCATCCAAGAGGACGAAACAGTTAAGAGGGAAGATATTTGGTTTTGTTCAAAAGGACAGCGAACTGGTGCCTCAAGCATTGAAAATATATAAAGGTTACTTGCAAAATTGTCCATATTATATGCAGCCAAAGGAGATTATCAGACATAACTTTATTGAGGATTCGACACATGATTTCAAGGCACTATTAGATGACATTGCTCAAGGGCAAATTTTGTCTAAGATTTATAATGAGATTGAGGCTTTGCTTAACTTGATGTATGTAGGTAGTCAAGATTATCAAGAGCCGATCGTTGACACCCAATTTTGACCCTCGTTTCTTTCAATTTATTTCGTTGAGCTTCTAAATTATTAATAAATTAAAATACATTATTTTTACCATTATTTTCCGTTATTATTTCAACTTATTATTATTATTATTATTATTATTATTATTATTATTATTATCATTATTATTATTATTATTATTATTATTATTATTATTATTATTATTATTATTATTATCATCATCATCATCATTATTATTTATAATAATTTACTATCTTTCACAAAATGCGTTACACGTATTTTATTCGATTAATAAAGTGTTTATTTAATTTTATCTTTTATAAATATTATTGCATAATTCTTACGATATTAATTTTTATCTAAGTATTATTAATTATCTTTTAATATTAAATAATTTATTTACTTAAGTGTGTATTAACATATATTTTATCATTAAGAATGTTTTTAACCTAATTTAGAAAGCCCAAATATATATAAGGAAGAGAGTAAAAGTTCAACACTAAAGGCCTACATTCTCGCCTAATTTGCAGCCCAATTTAACATAATTTGGCAGATCCTAAGCCCAAAGTTGCCTTAATATTCAGCCCAAACTCATTTACTAACCCTAGCTCAAACTCATCAGCCGTTGGCACACTTGGCCTTTCTTTCTCCTCCATTTTTGACAAAGATTCAAGTTCATAGCTAAAGAATCAGGGTAGTACACGCCATTTGTGTGAAATTTCTCTCTCTCTCTCTTCGTCTTTTGCTAGAAGTTCACATGTGACCTTCAATCTTCCTTCTTCTCGCTCCTGGGTACATCAGATCTCCAAAATAGCAGTCAAAACTTCACCAATTTAGGCAAGATCTGCAAAATCACGTGAAGGAGGTCTGAGTTGTAACGTTTGGATTTTTTAAAGATTGCTTTGACCAAGTTCAAATGCAATTTCTGCCCAAAAATCAAACCCAAACCCTAAGTTGTCCTATAAATACTAGTGTTTGGAGTTTGTTTTGGACAAGCTGGAAGCCCCCTTTACTCTAGAGGTTTTTGTGTGCTGAAACCCCTCCCCTAAAGCTACTTTTATATTGTGCCCTTCGTTCGCTTTTGGTCTCTGCCTAGTCTTCGAGTCTAGACGTTTGTTAATCTTGTGTTTGTTCGAGTTAGCGAATAGATCAGAGATCTGCACCTCACGTTCACTGCTCCGCAAAAGGTAAGTCTTTTAGATTTATATCTTTTACTTAAATTTTCTTCACTGCTGAAGCATGATATACAAAATACGTGTTAGATCTTAGAAATTATGTTTGTTAGAAATTTATTTCTGTTAGAACTTTACTAATCAAAGTCATAAATATTTATCAAAAATGTCTAAATAGCATTAACATGACTGTCATGTTTATATCTTTGATGTTGCTTTAAATAAAAGACATGACTCATGTGTTTAGTATTCTCATTAGAAATCATATCATAGGTTATTTTTAATTAGATAAAAGATCATATTTTTAGGTATTTTTAGTCCCCTGCTCATATTTAAATTCTGTCTTAAGGACACACTGATATATTTGTAGATTGTCCGAAAATATTTAATAGCCCTTTCATACGAGTTTCAAATATTATGGATTTGGGTGATTTGTTACACACTCCTAAATAAATATCACATGATATACGTTCTTATTGGTTTCTTAAATTAGTAAAGGCATTAAATGAGTTCGAGCTGATAAAAATGTCTATTACATCAAAAGCTGCATATAAACGTGTTTTCCCACATATATGTTCACCGTGATATCTAGAATATTGGGTTTTTGAATTCTTTGGCTATGAAAGAGTGTTTTGTTTAGACTTTGTGATTGAAAGCTTGATCCATGACCTCTCTTTGTTCTTATGTATAGGATGTTATGTGCAGTTTATTTTAGCTTTCTTGATTATTTAACTTAGGATATGATCATTTGAACACTTGTGAAGTTTTTACATGAAACTCAATCTTTGTCATTTTATTCATTTCTTCCCTTATGAGCTTTTGGTGTTTGTTGCATACTTGCATGTTAAAACATGCTCTTTGTTTTAGTAAGGTTCATGTTTTGCTGTAATTTAAGTAATGATTTAGTTTTGCTCTAGTTTGGTCTGTTGGCTTCTCTATGCACGCCTAAGATGCAGATTTTCCCTTGCTAATTCTAATCTCATTTTCCTTTTAGCATATGCACTCGGAACCACACTTGGAGCCTAAGGTTAGACTCTCACGGAGTCTCGAAACGAGACTCACCTCTACCGCCTGCCTTTCTCTTCCTTATATTTAACTCTTTGTAATCTTTGATTTATTATTTGTTGTGTTTATTTCCGAATTTGGAGTTCACATGTTGAGACGCATAATTAACGTTGAACTAATAGCAAAATGCTAGTTAATCATGGGATATCTTATTTAGCAAAACTTTTAAATCATTGTCCAAAATTTGATTTCCGAATATTTTGTTAACCTTAAGAAGAAGTTTTAATGATTCATTTGTTATTTACTACTATATTTAGATAAGCATTTTTATGAATTAGTCAAATTTATTTTAGTTTAATCACACTGGCACTTGGTTAAAGAATGTTGCTTCATCTCTTTTAAATATTATCACGTCAACTATCTAGTCCATGTTTGGCTTTTAAAGAATTGACTTAAGTTGATCTTAGTTTAATATTAAAAGGGATTGGTTAATTTACAACCTCATTTTTATGAAAAAGGTAAAAACAGAAAAAAACCTTTGTCAAATTGGCTGCCCCCTTTAACAACACTTTTTTAGGTCCTTCAAAGGTTCAAAACGCAACAATTTTTATCATTAAAGTGCAGACTTTTGGGTAGTTAAAAGGCAGCTTTTAAGAGAGTTTAAAATGCAGATTTATAAAAAAATATAGTTTATTTCTAATAATTAAAGGTGTAGATTTTTGTGTGCAAAATGCAGCTGTTTGAAACTTAAAAGTGCAGTTTTTTTTAGTGTAACAGATACAGATTTTAGTGTAAAAATGCAGTTTGTAAAGAGTTTTAAAGTGCAGTTTTTTTTTTCGAGTAAAAAAAAAAACAGTTGTTAAGTGCTTGAAAGTGTTGTTTCTTTGAGCATAAAATATAGCTTTCAAAAGTAAGAACACATTTTTTTAAAAGGGCAAAAGTTCTTGAATTTGGCGTTGAAGAGTTTTTGTCAAAATAATCTTATAAGAAGGTTTCTCATCACTTAAAAGGAGAGAGTTAAATCACGTTATTTATTTCAAAGCAAAATTAAGATAAGGTATTTATATTTTACTAGAAATCGAACATGCTTTATAATTTCTATTAACCCTCCTATTTCTATATACTACATTCTCATACCTTAAATATTATTTTTACTATAATACTTTACCTCATAAGCATGTACCTCTTTATAAACGCATAATGCATATGCATTTTCTCATGTACTATACCTTTTTTTTTTAAAAAAAAATGTTTTATTTATTTATCATTTTCCTAAAATTAACCCTTTTCCTCACTTTCTTCCAAAAAATGAAATAAATAATTTTAAATTGTTTTTCTAACCTAAATTTGACCGGTTAATCGTATTTGTCGGATCTTAAAGGATGCCTTACACCTTCCCTTTAGGATAATTATAACCCTTACCTAGAATCCCGTAAAGGTTAAGCAGACGATAATCAGAGTTAATTGAGCATTACCTTAAAAAAATAGGTGTCCTAATTCACCTTTAAAAATAATTAGGTGGCGACTCTTTAAGTTAATAATTTGAGAATCACCAATACATTGTACTTTGCTTTGACCCAATTAAAATGGGGTATAACAGCTTGGCGATTCTGCTGGAGACTTTAGGTTCTAAACCATAACAGACTTAGGTAAATAATCAAGAAAGTATTTGTTTGTTTTTCCTTAGTTGCTTTATGTGTCATGTTTATGTGCTATATTGTTTATTTCTTATTACTTTATATAAACTGTCTATCTGTTGTTGCTTTATATAAACTGTTATTCCGTTCATACTTTTTTCATTCTGGAAACTTACACTATCACACATACACGTGAGGTGTGTTTTGCGCACCCACAAATTTTTTTCATAAATTCCAAAATTTAGGAGAGTTGGCATATGCACGAGATGTCCGGATTTTTTTGTGTGTGACTGCGTAGCCTCCTCACTCGAGTAGTCCGCTCGGAAACCATATGTCTAGTAAGCCAAATCTTAGAAAAACATAAGATAGAGATAAGCCAACACCTATTTTAGGTACATGCATCATGAAAACTTAGGAGACTTAATATACTTGGTATATTAAGTTCATTAGTCAACCTCGTCCAAATATCCGAGTGGGTTCACAACCCTGAGTGACGCTTATCATTTACATGTACATTATTTAAAAATGATTGTGCCAAAATATAGATCATTTGCTCTAAATTAATTAAACTTTAGGTGGGAGGTTATAATTAACCCTTTTTGTGATGCAAATAATTATGAAGATTTCAAGTTTTGATTAGTGGAAATTTAATTTTGAGAACATCGTTAAATGAAGAAGCATGAATGCGACGAAGAAATGCACGCATATTAATTAATTTATTTTATTGTATTTTTGGCACATAATAAAGCTAAAGGCTATTTTGTATTTCATTTTGGGGATAGATTTGTTTAATTAATTAAAGAGCAAAGAAATGACATATTGTGGCACATTTATTTTTTAAATATGCGTTAGGCCTACCTCTGACATAAAGAGGCACATGTATGTTAGGACGCATTATTTAATATACTTGTGTTATGCGAATCGTTTGCTCGCTTCTTGCTATGTGCCTTATATTTGCTACATGATTTCACTTGATATTTACTAACATTATCTTTGTTTTTCTTTATTTAAAGAAGAGTGATTTGCATTTATTTATTTTTTTATTTAATTGCCTACTGCATTTTTACATGTTCACAATTATTATTATTATTATTGTAATCTTTCCGCCCTGAGCGCACTTTAACGATTCTAGGGCACCATTTAGGGTCATTATTTTAGGCTCGCTCAAACTCTTAGAGTTTTCAATTACGATTTTCTTTCGTTTTGTGTATAATCTTTTATAAAAGTTCACATTCTTTCTTTGAGTCTTTAACGAGTTCTTGCCTTAGTTATTTCAAAAAACAATTCCTACTCTCTTATTTCACTCATCTATATTTTTTAAGACTCGTGTCAAAATTCAAACTTTCTAGATTTTACTTTCTCAAGCTTCTCCGAGTTTCTCCTTATGTTTCTAATGACAGAACATTTGTCCCGTTAGTTTCATGTTTCGCGCTCGATCTACGTCATGGAGCTTCTACCTATGCTCTCAAATTCTTTCATTTTTCATTAACTTTTATGCCATTTGTGGCTTCTTAAACAGGTAGATGCCCAAATTTATTTGCACACTCTACCAAAAAGCACTCATCGATATTTGTCCGATCTTCTCCATATAATTTCTTTTTAAGAAAGACTATCCAAAATTGGTACTTCTTTAGAGTTTTTCATTCATTCAAAATATTTGTGTCGTTCCTATTTTGAGTTATCAAGATTGATCTTTTCGCAATCTTTGTTGCTAAGTTTTGGCATGCAAGTCGAGGGTATCTCACAGGTCTTCAATTGATTGACATTATTCTCGTCCTCAATAATTTATTAATCCGCCAATGCTAGAATGCTAGAATATAACTCAGAGTCATTTGCAACCATTCAATTTTTCAAGTTCAATCCTCGTGCATCTAGTTTCCGTTTGAATTATCTTAATCTCGTGCTTATCATCAAATTCGTCTTTAATATATTCTTTATAAGATTCAATCCTTTGGTTTCTTCTTAAGCATCACATTTCTAAATAATCTACTCTTAGACTTTTGCATGCCTATTCTGCGCTTACCGAGTGTTCCCTTTTCCTTTCAAAGGTTGACTTAAGTTGAACATCAAAGATTCAAGGATAATATGGCCGATCAAATCACTGTGATTGACCTAGTTGAAGATGAGTTTAACTACGGAGAATCAGAGTCATACCAAGACAAAGTTGCTAAGCTTGAGACAAAAGTGTCACAAATGAAACAAGAAATTGACATCATGAAAGAAGTGATAGTCGACCTTAAGAACTCATTCACTGACGAGTCAGGAGGATACCCACCCATTCGTACTGCCACACCTCCCACCTTTGATTTTAATGCTCAAACTTTCTCTAACATGCACCCGTCCTTGCCAAAAGAGATATTCAACAACTTGGCGGAGACAAGCAAAAATAGAAAAAATGGTGGAAGGCTTTTTAACGTTGAGACTAATCAAGTTTCTTTCACAAATGAGTCTGCTTCACAATTTCAGACAAATTTTGAGAACCCTCATAATCTCATTCCAATGTATGATGGGGTAGGTAATCCCCTAGACCACCTGAAAACATATCTTGATTGGTTGACAAGTATTGGACAAGGCAACGAACTTAAGATGAGGCTTTTTGTTAGAACGCTTATAGGGCCAACCTTAATATGGTATGCAAAACAAGATACATGGAAATGGTATTCTTGGAGAGATCTGGTCAAAGACTTTGTTGAGCAATATTGGTCTCCTAATAATGCATCTGGAGGAGTTTGGTCAGCTAAAAGAAAATCTACAGAATCTTTTAAGGGTCCAAAAGGAAAAGAAACTATTGGGCCAAGGATTATTGCACCGAGTCACAATCAAGCAATTTATCCATAATTTGGCAGTCAAGTTCCTCCCCACAATCAGACAACCGTTGAACCGAGGTTTATTACTCCAAAGTTACCTTCTCATACAGTTTTTGCAAGCACTCATGATATAGCCGGATGGAACAGTAACAATGATTTCATCGAAGAAGACTATTAGCGTATGGTAGGATTTTCGTTCTTAAAAATAAAAAACATATGTGGCCTTTAGGAAGCATGTAATAGGATAGTTAGTTTTTGGGTAGCACTTTCTTGGATCAATTATGTACTTTTGGGAGCTTAAATGATCAATCTTTTGTATGTTTTATGTAAGGAGAACTACACTTGACCTGATTTCCTTGGTGGATACGTAGGCAACCCACATAGGGACTCGATCATATTGGGGGTAGAATTTTCAATATTCCTTTTACATGTAAGTGGAACTACATTCGACCTAATTTCCTGTCGGACACAGGATACGTAGGCAGCCTATATAAGGCTCGGTCTCTTTATTATAAAATTTTAGTTCCCCCCTAGAGGAGATTGATATTGCACCAGATTTTTTAGCGTACAACCATGGCGTTATCATAAAAAATGTCTTTAAGACTGGGACAAATTTTGGAATTCGTCAGAGTTCGTAAGGGATGAGCATCAAGTCAGAAAAACTTTGTTGTTCGACATAAGTCAGCCTTCTTCGAATTGCGCATTCTATTCCAAATGAGTTTACTTTTTTTGTTAAAAAAACCTCGAGCGTTAGAGCCTAATAAGTGATTTCCATTCACTCATTTTATGACTTAATTCCTTTTTTTATATTAGAGCTCCTACTTAAGCAAATCACAAACTTATTTATTTTATCAAATACTCTATTATTTTGTGTATTTACTTCCTATTCTCACGCGCTAACGTTTTTATTTTTAAGCAGTTTTATCTTTTCTTTAGAGATTGTCTAGCATTGAACATTGTTTTGACCGTGAATCTGCAAAAAGGACAAATTATAATGGCAGACCAATTTGAAGCATTTAACAATGGTATGAAATTGGTGCAAGCACAAAATGATGATAGCGAGAAAAATGTGGTTCGAAGAAATGTGTTGGTTAATCTGCCAAATACCTTCAGCCTTCTTCCTGCCCCAACTTCCAGCCCAACCAAAAATATTTGTTTAACCATATCTCCTTGCCCAACTCCTTCCTATACAATTTCTCCGCAAATGCCATGAGTATACATTAAACCCAAAAGTTTTCAATTTACCATGATGCCAAATACTCATCCTTTCACAATTGTGCTCCCTTCCAAGAAAAATAAGCACAATCAACTAGCAGTTTGTCAATGTGCTAGACATGAAAAGGAGATTCAGTCACCTTACCATGAAAATTTGGAAAGAGAACTTCACAATCTGAGAAATGCATTTGATGAAGAGTTGCACTCGAGAAATTATCAAAGTCTAAAGTATGAAGATTTATGTGTGCACCTAAATGTCGAGCTTACATTAGGGTACAAGCTAACAAAGTTTAATACTTTCAGGGGGAAAGGGGATCCTGTCTCTCATTTGAAGGATTACTACAGCAGATTAATCATAATTGGAAATGACGAAGCCATACGAATGAGACTATTCATTCAAAGTTTATCAGGATTGACACTCTCTTGGTACACTAAGCAATACTTTAGCAAATGGTATACATGGGAAGATATGGCTCACGATTTTATAAAACAATACGAGTTCAACTGTGGGGATGATCTTCATATAGCCGATTTGCTCAAAGTAAAGAAAATGCAACATGAATCCTTTCAAGAATACGCCATACGATGGAGGTTAGAAGCTTAAAAAATTCATTCTTCATTGCATGAAGAGAAATTGATCTCAACCTTCATTCAAATTCAAGATGGCCTATATTATAATAAGCTGCTTGAGACTTGTGAACGCAAGTTCTCTGATTTGATTCGTGTTGGAAAAGAGCTGGAAAGTGGAATTCAGGAAGGGCAGATTGTAGACAGCTCAGCAGTACCAGTTGTTCACCAAACCTTTCAACCAAAAATACCAAAAAATTTGCAAAGCGAAAATAATTCAGCTTTCATGAACCAATCATAATACCATAAAAATACCAATATTTCCAATCTCATGCTACTTCCAACCTTTGCAATATGCCTCTCCAGACTCCTCACCAGCAAACCTTTCATAATGGCTCCCAACAACTATTTCGCCAAGCGCAATCTAGCTCGCGACAACAAAAGAAGAAGAAGTCTTTCTCCTTCACTCCTCTAGATGAGCTGTTGGCAAATATCTTTGAGAGATTGAAATCAAATGGAATTCTGTAGTCAAAAAAGGGGTTCATGCCTAAGTATCTGTCTCCAAACTGTAATTTATCCAAAAACTGTGCTTATCATTCAAATATTCAGGGACATGACATTGAAGATTGTCCGGCACTGAGATTTAAAATTGAAAGCATGATTGAAAATGGTAAAATAAAGCTGTAGCAAGAGCTTCCAACCAGCGATGAAAATATTGCAAACACTAGCACGATCTTTTTTAGGGGTGATCCATAAAAATTAGCACCAAGGCATTTGAAGAGAAAGCGTGGAACAAGTCAAGAAGACTGACAAAGGCATCATTTTGCAACTTGGGAATATTATTCTCCATTTTTCCTCCTTTATGAGTAGCTACTATTTTGTAATCCTTTCCTAGACTTTTGTATGAACTACGTTTGACCTGATTCTTATTAGTAGCGGGATACGTAGGCGCTCATTTTGAGTTCGGTCTCATTATAATAAAAAAATTCATTTTTAAAATATCCAAAACTGGGACAGCTTTGCAAATGACCTATGTTTATTCAACAAAGCAGAAGTCGAGATCACAAGCCATATTCGCATCATCAAATTACTGCAATGCCATAGCAACGAGAAGTGCAGATTCAAAGCCAAAGCTTCAAAGTTCAATGCAAGACAACCATTTTATCTTATACTAACAAGTTTTCTTTGAATGATGCAGAGGTCGATTTTTGAATGATAACGCATGCAAAGAATGACTCAAATAAGAATTAAAATATTGTATTTCATAACTTTTCTTTGAGCGCAGAATTTTGATTAGCAGGAAATTTTTATCAAGACGCCGCACTTTGAATAATGGCTACTGCAAAGGCATCGCACCAAGCTCTATGCATTTCAACATAGATATTTACTACTATAAAGGCATTGGATCAAATTTTTCTGCAGTACTCATTGGATATTTGCTACTGCAAAGGCATCATACCAATCTGTCCACATTGTATTATGAATGTTCGCAACTGTGAAGGCACCGCATCAAATTTACTGCATCGCACCTTGCATATTTGTTATTTTGAAGGCGTCGCACCAAGCTTTTTACATCGCATCATGAATATCCATTGTTGCAAAGGTATCACATCAATCTTCTCATCGCACCATGAATATTAGCTGCTATAAATCAAGCATCGCATCAAGTTCTATGCACCATGCCAATATTTATCTTTGTAAGTTTGCATCATACATTGGATTTGTTCACCCTCAAATAGGACACGTTGGGTTCGTTCACCCTAAAATAGAACACATTGGGTTTGTTCACCCTAAACTAGATCATATTGGGATCGTCCACCTTTTAATAGGACATATTGGGTTCGTCCACCTTCTAATAGGACATACAGGGTTCGTTCACCCTAAAATAGAACATGTTAAGTTTGTTCACCCTAAAATAGAATACATTGGTCTCGTTCACCCTAAAATAGAACATATTGGGATCGTCCACCTTTTAATAGGACATATTGGGTTCGTCCACCTTCTAATAGGACATACTGGGTTCGTTCACCCTAAAATAGAACGCATTGGGTTCGTTCACCCTAAAATAGAATGTATTAGGTTCATCCACCGTCTAATAGGACATATGGGGTTCGTTCACCCTCAAATAGGACACGTTACATTCGTCCATCCTCAAATAGGACACGCTGGGTTTTTCACCTTAAAATAGGACACGCTGGGTTTTTTACCCTAAAATAGGATGCAACGGGTTCGTCCACCCTAAAATAGGATATAACGGGTTCATCCACCCTAGAATAGGATATGCTGGGTTTTTTCACCCTCAAATAGGATATTCTAGGCTTATCCTCTTTCAATTAAATATTATGCTCATCCGTTTATATTTGCACATTTCGCAATGCATTATTTTTATTTATTTACTTATTAAGCGCCGTATGCTACTTTTAAAATTTCTTGAAAACATGCTTTGTATATGTGTTTGCTTTGCTAACGTTTCTATTTAGATTTTGTAGGAGCATAATCTAAAGCAATTATTTAATATTAAAAAAAATGCTACACATTTGACCTAGCACCAGTTCAGAATGGATGCATTTTTCACGCTTTATTTGCTAACAAAGGTCAAGAATCTACACTCGAACTCTACTCAACCTACGTCCCACAACTTGGAATATGTAGGAAATTTTGAATCAAGTTCTCCCGTATTCGTTCCTCATCACTTTTATAACTTTTCATCCCATTTCCTTTCATTCTCTTTACAAATCTTGAAACCCAGTCTCATTGTAACTCGATACTGGGACAGTTTTTAGAAAGTATATATCGATCTTTGGCCATGCTTTACTTTATTCTTTCTAATATCTCCATTCTTTGATTCAAATCAAGATTTAATTCCCTTTATATTTTCAGTCCTTATCCTCTTAAAATTCCATTTCATACTTCACTTCATTCAAGCTTAATCCTTTGCATAGCCGCCTTCTCCATCGCTATTTTAATTATTCACGATACATGGGCACTTCTATGAAAGATGGTGTTCTAAACTCACTCCACCTTATCTCATCATAACTTTTGAACTACATTTGGCCTGATTCTCGTGCAACCCGAGATATGTAGGCAACTTAAAAACCAAAGCTCGGCCATACTCTTCAAAACATTTCATATCAATCTCGCGATCTTTTCAAAACCCTCCACCTCTTAACCTGTCCAGCACCTATATCTTCTTAAACCCTTTTAAGGTTGTATTCGATGGTCGGGACAAAATTGTCTACTACGTTAACTTCTTTTCCCAAAAACTCTTACATCATCTCCAGTCAAAGAGGGACAAGCTGTTGACACCCAATTTTGACCCTCCTTTCTTCCAATTTATTTCGTTGAGCTTCTAAATTATTAATAAATTAAAATACATTATTTTTACCATTATTTTCTGTTATTATTTCAACTTATTATTATTATCATTTTTTATAATTATTTACTATCTTTCACAAAATGCGTTACACATACTTTATTCGATTAATAAAGTGTTTCTTTGATTTTATCTTTTATAAATATTATTGCATAATTCTTATGATATTAATTTTTATCTAAGTATTATTAATTATCATTTGATATTAAATAATTTATTTACTTAAGTGTGTCTTAACATATATTTTGTCATTAAGAGTGTTTTTAACCTTAATTTAGAAATTCCAAATATATATAAGGAAGAGCGTACAAGTTCAACACTAAAGGCCTGCATTCTTGCCTAATTTGCAGCCCAATTTAACATAATTTGGCAGATCCTAAGCCCAAAGTTGCCTTAATATTCAGCCCACACTCATTTACTAACCCTAGCCTCAAACTCATCAACCGTTAGCACACTTGGCCTTTCTTTTTCCTCCATTTTTGACAAAGATTCAATCTCATAGCATAAAGAATCAGGGTAGTACACGCCATTTGTGTGAAATTTCTCTCTCTCTCTCTCTCTTCGTCTTTTGCTAAAAGTTCACATGTGACCTTCAATCTTCCTTCTTCTCTCTCCTAGGTACATCAGATCTCCAAAATAGCAGTCAAAACTTCACCATTTTAGGCAAGATCTGCAAAATCACGTGAAGGAGGTCTGAGTTGTAACGTTTGGATTTTTGAAAGATTGCTTTGACCAAGTTCAAATGCAATTCCCGCTCAAAAATCAAACCCAAACCCTAAGTTGTCCTATAAATACTAGTGTTTGGAGTTTGTTTTGGACAAGCTGGAAGCCCCTTTTACTCTAGAGGTTTTTGCTTGCTGAAACCTCTCCCCAAAAGCTACTTTTGTATTATTCTATTTTTCAAATACAAAGCCCCTTCGTTCGCTTTTGGTCTCTGCCTAGTCTTCGAGTCTAGACGTTTCTTAATCTTGTGTTTGTTCGAGTTAGCGAATAGATTCGAGACCTGCGCCTCACGTTCACTGCTCCACAAAAGGTCAGTCTTTTAGATTTATATCTTTTCCTTAAATTTTCTTAATTGCTGAAGCATGATATACTAGTAAAAATACGTGTTAGATCTTAGAAATTATGTTTGTTAGAAATATATTTCTGTTAGCACTTTACTAATCAAAGTCATAAATGTTTGTCAAAAATGTCTAAATAGCATTAACATGACTTCCATATTTATATCTTTGATGTTGCTTCAAATAAAATAAATGACTCATGTGTTTAGTATTCTCATTAGAAATCATATCATCGGTCACTTTTAATTAGATAAAAATCATATTTTTAGGTGTTTTTAGTCCCCTGCTCATTTTTAAATTATGTCTTAAGGACACGCTGATATATTTGTGTTACACCCCATAATCCGAACCAGCTATCGAACTATGAATCCAGTGAATTTTCTATATTTTCTGCAACTGTAGGTCACCACAGGCAGCGTCACAGGCGTCGTAGCTCAGACGGCCCGTGGGGTGCCCCGTAGGAACGAAATAGTGAGATTGTGCTAAGTTTGCCTCAGCTCGACTGGTAGTCACGACGGACATCGCAGGTGCGATGGCCCGTGGGGACTCACCGTCGGGATCCCTCAGTAGTTCTTTCCCCCATCACCTCAGTTTTCCTGACGGGCTAGGCCACGGGCATCGTGGGTACGACAACCCATGGGTGCAAGCCGTCGGATTGATCCAAGGATTCCTCCCTCTGTCCACCCTTCCCTCGATGGGAAAACCCATGGGCGTCGAAGGCATGACGGGCCGTGGGAGCTCATCGTTAAAATTGTACAGCAGACCCCAACCAAAGTACCCCCCTGCTCAACGTCTTGGCCGATGGGAAGTCGTGGGCACGACGCCCGTCAGGTAGCTCGTGAGGCGGCAAAATTCCTGCAACTTTCTATTTTAAGTTAGGGGTAAATTAGTCTTTTCCCCCATTCTTTAACTCCTAAGTGAGGTCGTTTTGACCCCTTTTAGTAGGGTTTCTACCCCTTTAAGCCTAAGACTCTCATTATCCCTCACTCATCTACCAAATTAGGAAAAGAACCTCTTCAAGCTCTAAGTCTCAAACTCCAAGTTCAAGCCTCCTTTTCTTTTAAATTTCAAGTGGGTTAGCTTCAATCAAGGTATGTGGGTATTCAACAATGGGTTCCTTTCATCCTTGTGCCCAAAACCCCAAATCTCTATTTTTGATTTCATGAACTTTCAAATTAGGGTTCTTACCCAATTCTTATGGGTTTTGCTATAAATTGCCTTCTCATGATATTATTATGGAAATACTACTAAATTGCATGATTTTGCATGGGTTTTTACATATGAACTCCTATTTTAAATTGAAGGCTAATTATGGAAAATTCTACATGTATAAATTGATTCAGGTAAATTGGGTATTTCATAACATGTTTTCATTAATTTCAAGCAAGTGCATGCCTAGTTCCTATGTTTTATGAAAGTATATGTTATTATGAAATTGAACGAGTGCCATGCAAGTTTTCAAGTTATGAATTATTATGCAAGAACAAGACACCTGATGTACCATCAATGCTCATGAATTATTTTCTGAACCAAGGTTCGTGAATAGTATGAAGATCTGGGGTATGAACATGTTTATGAACAAGTTTTGACATCTAGATATGTCACATATATGTGAGCCTCATGTTATATGTTTTAGGAGTTGTATTTAGCACCGAGCGATGAGGGTTCTAAATAACCCAAGTCCAAAACTACGTTGCCACCGTAGGTTGCCCTCTATGGCTTATGAAAGGATCCTTATGAACATGGTTCTAATCTTAGCCGGTTAGGACAACCTTTTTAAGTGTGAGTGCATGACACTGGACTCCATGTAGCTCATCATGGTTTAATGTCGGTTAAGAGAAACTCCCACATGATTATTTTCAAGCATATGAAATTATATGATACTCTATTTTGAATCTCGACTTTACTTCATATTTTATGTCTTATATCTGGATAATTTCTTATGCTATGTTTTATCACGATCATGCATATCTCACATTCAGTACATCCTATAGTACTGACGCATATTTTGCGTTGCATCCTCTTGATGATGCAGATTCAGGTTCCCTTCCTCAGGCACGTGGCTACAGATCGCAGGCTATTTCCAATCAGTGTTGGTGAGTCCTCATTGTTCGAGGGATAGTTTTGACTATTTACTTCCGTACCTTTAGTTATCTAGGGTCTTGTCCAAGCAACTTCTTATGTCATGTCTAGAGGCTTTTCAGACATAGCCAGTGTTCGAGTCACTCTTTTAAAATTATGTTTTGTGTTGACTTGTCAATTATGGATTTGAGTTGCCTAATATTCTATCTATGCTTCTGCTATGCTTTCTTATGAATGACTAAGTATGCTATGACCAAGGGTGAGTCTAGGGCACTCGTGCCCCGGATCTCGTGTTATGTCTAGGGGTAGCCTTGGGGCATGACAAACTTGGTATCAGAGCCTCATGTTCAAGAGTCCTAGGATGTCTGAAAGCCGCATCGAGTAGAATCTCTTTTATGTGTGTGAAGTGCACCACACTTATGAGAGGGAAGCTGTGAGATGTATTAGAAAAACTTCACTTTTTTCATGATTATATCGTGCGATAGAGTTTAACTCTAACATCTCTCTAATCCTTCCCTTGTATGTTTCAGATTATGCCTCGACATGATATGCCTCACCTAGCCGCTCGAAATGCTGCTCCTCCAGTTCTGGCCCCCGAGTTCACGAATAAGGAGTTCAGGAATGCCATCCATTTGCTAACAGACCTTGGTCGCTCATGCCAACCAGCCAGCTCCTATTCCCGTCCACCCTTAAGGTGGGGTAGCAACCCGAATTCATGACTTTATCCATATGAACCCACCGGAGTTCTGGGGTTCGAAAGTGAATAAAGATCCACAAAACTTTATTGATGAAGTGAAAAAAGTGTTTGATGTGATGCAAGTGGATGGTATTGATAGTGTCGAGTTAGCATCCTATCAACACAAGGATGTAGCTCATATCTGGGTCACGTAATGGAAGGAACCTAGGGCTAGGGACGAGGTCCCTATGACTTGGGAGTGTTTTGAAAGAGCGTTCCTCGACTGGTTCTTTCCGAGGGAGTTAAGGCAAGCGAAGGCCGAGGAGTTTGTGAATTTGAGATAGGGATCCATGAAGGTGCATGATTACAATTTGAGGTTCACTCAATTGTCTAGGTATGCTCCATCTATGGTAGCGCACCCACACGATCAGATGAATAAGTTTATCTATGGGGTTTCAGATATGGTAAAGAAGGAGTGTAGGTCCGCTATGCTATTGAGTGATATGAATATTTCCAGACTCATGAACCATGCTCACCAGATCGAGGGAGACAAGCTTAGGGATATGGATAGGGAGAACAAGAGAGTTAGATCCGAGGGTTCAGGTTTTGTCCATAAGAGGTCCGGTGGAGGGCATCGCTCCTTGTTTCAGAAGAAGTCATCAGGACCCGTTCATTCTTCTGCTAGTGCTCCTACCCAGGACCCAAGACCTCGTCATGATCAGACTGGTAGAGGATCTGGTTCCTATTTGCAGTCTCAGGGGAGTGTTGCTAAGGGATCTTCTCACCCTATTTGCAGTAAGTATGGGAAGAATCACCCGAGAGAGTATCGGTTGGGCACGGGTACATCTTTTGGGTGTGGACAGGCTGGACATATAATTAGAGATTGCCCTTCGGCTAAGAAGGGGAAGGGAAGTAGTAGGGCTCAGTCTTCTCCAGCAGCCCCAAAAGGTCGACCAGCCCAGCAGGGCACTGCTTCTAGTTCTAGTGGTCAGCGCCAGAACTATCTTGATGCCATGTCCTCTCATCAGAACCAGGAGAGTTCACCGGATGTTGTCACTGGTATGTTGAAAGTCTTCTTTCTTGATGTATATGCATTGTTGAACCCTGGTGCATCCCTATCTTTTGTGACCCCTTATGTAGTATGCAAATTTGAAATTTGTCCTGAATTGCTTTTAAAACCCCTTTGTGTGTCTACTCCTGTTGGTGAGTCAGTCCTAGCCAAAAAAATCTACCAAAATTACCCTATCTCAGTCCTTCATAGAGTCACTTCAGCGAATTTAGTAGAGTTGCAGATGACTGATTGTGATGTTATTCTTGATATGGATTGGTTGTATGCTTGTTATACTTTTGTTGATTGTCGTACTCGGGTTGACAGTTTCAAGTTTCCAAATGAACCTGTCTTAGAGTGGCAAGGTAGTCCTCCATCCTCGAAAGGTCATTTCATATCTTATCTTAAGGCTAGGAAGATGATTTCTAAGGGTTATGTTTATCATATAGCTCCGGTTATGGACACGGAGTCCGAAACCCCATCCCTTCAGTACGTTCCTGCTGTGAATGAGTTCTCAGAAGTGTTTCCCGAAGAGTTTCCTGGAGTCCCTCCCGAGTGGGAGATCCACTTTGGGATAGATCTTCTTCCAGATACGAATCCTATCTCTATTCTTCCCTATAGAATGGCTCCTGCGGAACTTAAGGAATTGAAGGATCAGTTGAAAGACCTCCTTGACAAGGGTTTCATTTGACCCAGCATCTCTCCACGGGGTGCTCCAGTCTTGTTCATGCGAAAGAAAGATGGTTCCCTCAGAATGTGTATCGACTACCATCAGTTGAACAAGGTCACAATCAGGAACAAGTATCCCATTCCCAGGATTGATGACTTATTCGATCAGCTTCAGGGTGCTAGTTTCTTCTCCAAGATTGACCTTAGATCCGGTTACTATCAACTTTGTGTTAGAGAGTGTGATATTTCGAAGACAGCCTTTAGAACTCGATATGGTCATTATGAATTTATGGTTATGTATTTTGGTCTGACGAATGCTCCCACAACCATTATGGATTTGATGAACCATGTGTTCAAACAATATTTGGATATGTTTGTCATTATTTTCATTAATGATATCCTTATCTACTCTCGGAGTGAGGAGGAGCATGCAGACCATTTGAGAGTTGTGTTGCAAACTCTCAAGGATCGGCAGTTGTTTGCTAAGTTTAGCAAGTGTGAGTTTTCGATGTAGTCTATTGCTTTTCTGGGTCATATTGTGACTAGAGATGGTATTCGAGTTGATTCTCAAAAGATTGAGGCAGTAAAGAACTGGCCTAGACCCATTCCCCGTCTGATATTATGAGCTTTTTGGGTTTGGCTGGTTATTACAAGAGGTTTGTGGAGGGATTTTCTTCCATTACTGCCCCTTTGACTCGATTAACTTAGAAGAAGGTTAAGTTTCAGTGGTCTGACCTTTGTGAGAAGAACTTTCAGGAATTGAAGACTAGGTTGACCACAACGCCAGTGTTGACCTTACCCCAGGGTTTGGATGACTTTGTTGTATATTGTGATGCTTCTAGAATTGGCTTAGGTTGTGTTTTGATGCAGCATGTTAAAGTGATTGCTTATGCCTTTATACAACTTAAGATACATGAGAACAACTACCCTACTCATGATCTTGAGTTAGCAGCCGTGGTTTTTGCTTTGAAGATTTTAAGACATTACTTGTATGGTGTGCATGTGGATGTATTCACCGATCATAAGAGTCTCCAGTATGTGTTCATGTCATGAACCAACCTACCGGGCCGTGCGGGCGCCTACTCTAACCACCTAGATAGACGAACTCACCCCCCGTCCGACAGGTAACTTGCAAAAATTAAAACAAACCATTAATCTAGGCCACTTTTATACATAATGAAATCCTTTCTTAACAAAATCCTACTCAGATATAGACTACATAAGTGATTGCAGAAAACCTTTACAATATTTTGAAAAGAACACCCTCCCCTAGGATCTAATCTAAACAAGTACAAGAGCTACTAAAAGATGACACAAAGAGATAAAAGACCCAACTTCCGCCATGGAAATCGAAGACAGAAGTTGCTGGAGATCTCATCGCCGCGAACCTGTGAAACATCACCAACCGGCAACCAGACTATACCAAAAAGGTATAGCAAGAGTAGAGTCAGTACAAACACACGTACTGGTAGGCATCATCGGTCGACCCAAATCTATTCCTACCATCATATAAGAAAAGAAGGAAAATACATGACTGAATTTGAATACTTAGTTCCCATCCACCAACATCCTTCTGGTGCCAGCTCCCTCATTCTCAAGGATTCCATGTCACGTTAACCTTTGACTTCCTAAGCCTTACCTTATCCCAGACTTCCCAAGTCGTAATGTCTTAGATTTCCCAAGTCACCTTTAATCTTTACCCCAGTTAACTACCTTGACTAAATACCCGGACTAAATCCGGCCCACTGCCCAACCAAACCACTTATACCCAAGTATTTCCTGCCATTTTCCGGACTTCCCCGGACCCCTAGGACAACTTTACCACATGGTTATATTAACCAATAATCACACCCAGACTCTCAGTCTTCCTCTGTATTTACCAACCACCATTGACACCTTCAATGACTACCATGGAGCTACATCTAAATCCTTTATTAGATCACATAACCCGGACCCTCCAAGGGTCCTCCATCCACACCTAAGTGTTCAACAGGCTACCCCGGTCTTCACCAAGACCCACCCTTAGCTTATTAACCATCATAATTCATGACCGCCATTATTACACTTAATGACATTGATTTATGAGCACATAACCTCTTTTAAATAGTCCGGACCCACCCGGATTCTCCTCACACATCTAGTGTTAACATGACAAACCCGGTCTACACCAAGACCAACTAATAACACAATATAGCAACCCAGCCTACACCAAGATCAACTCACGATATACTATAACAACCCGGCCTACACCAAGATCAACTCACGATATACTATAACAACCCGGCCTACACCACGACCAAACCCAATACTATAACATAGCAACCCAGCCTACACCAAGACCAAACTAATAATATAATATAGAAACCAGGCCTACACCAAGACCAAATTAATAATATAATATAACAACCCAGCCTACACAAAGACCAAATTAATAATATGTTATAACAACCCGGCCTACACCAAGACCAAATTAATAATATACTGTAATAACCCGGCCCACACCAAGACCAAACTAATAATATGACATAACAATCCGGCCTACACCAAGACCAAATTAATAATATGTTATAAAAACCCAGCCTACACCAAGACCAAATTAATAATATGTTATAACAACCCGGCATACACCAAGACCAAATTAATAATATACTGTAATAACCTGGCCTACACCAAGACCAAACTAATAATATGTTATAACAACCCGGTCTACACCAAGACCAAACTAAATAGATATAACAGGATTCCCAGTCACTCAAGGACCACCAACAATCATCACATTTTCTATGAGAGAGCCCGGTCCTCTCACGGAACCAATAACAACTATTACACACAGTAAAATAACCCGGTCCACTCATGAAACCAATATCAGTCAATGCAATACAATAATCACAATGCAATGTGCAATAAAGAAAACCCATTACAGGCGCGGTACCCGAGCCAACCGAATAGTAATCTATACCAGGTGTGGTACCTGAGCCAATCGAATGTCAATAACCACAGTCAATAGATGAACACACACAACTTGTAAAACCAAAAAGTAAACACCGTTTAACACAGACTGTAAACAGGAACCTAGACATTCCACAAAACTTTCCTAAGCAATGTAAAGCGTACAATCACTTAGACATGAGTACATAAATATACAACATTCACAGGAAATCATAAGCCATCACCTACCCCTTTCCGGGTACAACTACGAACCATCAATTCCATTCTAAAGACTATTCCCCGGTTCACACTTTTTATTTGATAAACATTCAAGCATGCGGCACGCTTCCCTTTTCTAACCTTAGCAAGACCGCCGCTAAGCCTCAATCGATAAACATTCCTGAAACCCCACCTAGGAGCTTTCTATTCTCGTTTCCCGTGCTCCCAAGCACTTTCCCGGTTCCCGAACCTTTTTGACATGCTAGTCCCTCAACCCATCATTTTATCACAACAATATGAATAATTTGAACACATAATACCATTCACAAGACTAGCCATTCCGTACATCCTAGAAACAACACAACCAATCCCGAATCTGCCAGACTCCATGCCCGGAGGCCTAAAATATGGATTATGCATTACTACTATACAAAAAGTACGAAAAGTAAACAGGTCTAACTACTCATGAAAACCTAGCCTACCTTGGCACCAAGTAGCTACAACCGTGTGTTTCTGGCTCCTTGAAGGCATTCCTGGCGGTCCTGCAGGCTTGGATCCGTGGTTTTGCATCTTTTTACCGAAATCCCTTTCTCGTTATTGGTCTAAAAATAACACACAGTACATACAATTAACACACAAGGCCTGCACATTACACAGACTATACCAAATCCCCAAACCCCAAGCCACCCATGATCATCCCACCCTTTTCCCAGGCTTTCCACCGTTAAATCTCCTAGTTCTATCATTTTAATGGATAAAACAGCGAATTTAACAACCTGTGATCATAATAACATACTATTAACAATACCCAAGAACATACATGCTTGGAATCCCTTCTTTCCCCAAATTCCACCAACCCTAGGTCATGCCAACCCTTCCCTAATTTTTCTCCTAGCAATTCAACCGCATAGGAAACGTATTACAGAGTTTAGGGAACGAAAGCCTTACCTTAGGGAAGATTTTGATGGAAGAATGAGGAAGAATGCCTGGAATCTCCTAGCCCTTCTCCCAAAATGAACTTGTGAAAAACTGATGTTTTGGGAATGTTTCTGCATTAAAACCCCATCAGCCCGCTATAGCAGTCCCGGCTATAGCGGTAGACTACCTCTATTGCGGTCTTAAGTGGGTTGACCGCCCCTTAGCCGTCGCTATAGCGGTGGCCTCTATCGTGCCTGACCGCGCTCGTCATGGATAGAATGTCTGAAAATCTGCCAGTTTTGGCCATTTCGCAAGACACTTGCTTCTCCCGATGACCTGAAGCAACCCTTTCACGTCAAACGCGATTCTGGGAGTTCTACTAACCCAAATGCGATTCTGAAAAGTCCCCCAGACTCCTTTATGTCTTGGCTATGTGGAAAACTAGCTTAACACAAGACACATAAACCCATCCTTACCCGAATTTCCCTAGACTCTACCTCACTCTAGAACCGGCCGAGGCTAGCCTAACCAAAAATTTCAAACTCCCAAACCCAAAGGTTTCTAACTCTAACACTTGTCATGATTGGACTACCCGTAATGATGGACCCGATCGTTACAACATATACCAATTTACCTATCTTTCATCCCAGAACAATCTCTACGGCGGAGGGAGAGAACAATCCCGTCCTTCAATCTTATTGCTCTACCATGACAGCGTAAATATAAGCTTACGCAAACCACCAAAAACCTCCCAATCCATTGGTATACCCAACTCAGCCAAAAATTTAATGCACCTCCACTCTATCAAGGAATTCCTTCCTTCGAGTTGCACAGGGCAACTAGATTACCCCTCCTCGAGAGTCCAAGAAATTCGGAGCCTCATCGAAACACCGGAGCAAAAAAAAATCTCAAAGAACTAACTCAAGCAATTTCCATGCCAAGGGAACTAGATCCCACCACGGCGACCCCTTTCCCGCTATACTCGGAGTTTCACAAACCCGAACTCCATCCTAGCCTGAGATTTTGTCAACTCTCACCTTAGGGGGAACTCTACCTGGGCACTTACACCTTAGCCGAGGCTAAAACTAGTACACCCCTACCTCTCAAAGAGCAGTAACACTGGGTATTATCATGGTCAAAAAGAGAGACAAAATGCTAAAGAATCCATTTTAATAACCCCATTCTTTTGATTGACCCTACCACTAAGGATCATCAACAATAAACCGGTTAATAATCACCCTCATAGCCTATGAATAGTGTCCAACACTACTCAGTCAGTTACAGGTCATCTTACCAAATTCTACATGGGTGACTATACCCACCAATGGTCAATCACAAACTCTCCAATACCCCGGACTACCATGTCTACCCTTTCCTTTTTATCACGCATGGATGCTAAATTTCAGGCCAAAGGACTTATATGCATACTATATTAGTCCTATAGACTATTTTCTTGTTTCACATAGCAGCTCATGACGTAACCATTTCCCTTAGATGCCTCAGGAATGACATGAAAAACCAGGGAAAGCAGGGCAGGCATTCTTCCCCGCGCCTTTCCGCGATAGCAGTAAAAATCCCGCTATAGCGGTCCCAACAGTAACTGCACATGAAATTTTATTTCTAGATAAAAGCACTCATTCCCCTTCCCAGCTACCACTGTCTAAACCTGTAAATCCCACCATGGTCTTAAACCACCCTCAAGACCATTCCCGGCATTATCGCATTGCAAATCAACATGATACCTCATGAAATAAAATAAATCACAACAACATATGCTTCCCGACAATATTTGCCTGCCATTACATACTAATGACTCCCTTGTTCCCTTGGTTCCCAACAAAGTCCTGATTGCCCTGAAATTGAAGCTTCCCTACATGGACAATACCTTTTTGTTCCCTTACCATCTATATAAATGGTAAGCCTATACCTGAACATAATGCAAACAATTTCAATTAAGGCATATCGCAATTTATTATTTAAAACAATCACAGTTTCCAAAGCTGGAACTAAATTTTCCTTACTGCAGTTCCTGCCATCAAGCAATGATACCCTTTTCTCCCATGGTTCCTAATCAATCCTGACTGTCCTGAAACCGGAGTTTCCCTACAGTCATAAGCCTTGTCCCCTTACCACTTTTATCAATGGAAAGCCCGATTCTGAAAAGTGACACCACTTTACTAACCAATTTTAAGTAGACAAAAAGTATTTATCAAACAAAGCACACCAATTCAAGTTATGACTCCTCCCAGACCAAGACATTCACAACAAATCAAATAATTGCACACCACACATTTGCAGTCATTCAATTAACATCAATGGACATAAGCACAACCTCAAGCCTCAAGCTTAAACAGTCAACCAAATTAGTTTTGTTACTTTTTATTCACCTCATGGATGACTATTAGCCGACCCATCCATACCTTTACATAGCCTCCCCGGCCAGATACTAATTGGAACCTTCCCGGTTCCAATCCTTCTTGCTTGTTTGTCGTACCCGAAGTCCAATGATATCCTTCATCTTGTTGAGATACCAATTGGAATCGACAGATACCAATTGGACTCAACCCATACAAGCAAGTAACGAAACCGCACGAAAAGGAATGAAAGAAAAGAGATATTTCCTAGAATGCTTCATAGCTTCCCTAGGATTAGATGTGGACGTCTACACACCAATCCGCGAGACTCTATTTGACATTTTGCTCTTGTACTGGGAGACCGGTAACCTAGGCTCTGATACCATTTGTCATGACCCAACCTACTGGGCTGTGCGTGCGCCTACTCTAACCACCTAGATAGACGAACCCTCACCCCCTGTCCGACAGGTAACTTGCGGAAATTAAAAAAAACCATTAATCTAGGCCAGTTTTATACATAATGAAATCCTTTCTTTACAAAATCCTGCTCAGAAATAGACTACATAAGTGATTGCGGAAAACCTGTATCAAGGAATTCCTTCATTCGAGCTGCAAAAGGTAACTAGATTACCCCTCCCCGAGAGTCCATGAAATTTGGATCCTCATCGAAACAGCAGAGCAGAAAAAAAAACTCAACGAACTAACCCAAACA
This sequence comes from Jaltomata sinuosa, assembly GCA_003996215.1. NCBI lineage: Eukaryota > Viridiplantae > Streptophyta > Magnoliopsida > Solanales > Solanaceae > Jaltomata > Jaltomata sinuosa. Next base: position 110,730 of record QJPP01002748.1, on the reverse strand, counting down.
ATTTCCATGCTAAGGGAACTAGATCCCACCACGGCGACCCCTTTCCCGCTATATTCGGAGTTCCACAAACCCAAACTCCATCCTAACCTGAGATTTTGTCAACTCTCACCTTAAGGGGATCTCTACCTGGGCACTTACACCCTAGCCGAGGCTAAACCTGGTACACCCCTATCTCTCAAAGAGCAGTAACACTGGGTATTATCATGGCAAAAAAGAGAGACAAAATGCTAAAGAATCCATTTTAATAACCCCATTCTTTTGATTGACCCTACCACTAAGGATCATCAACAATAAACCGGTCAATAATCACCCTCATAGCCTATGAATAGTGTCCAACACTACTCAGTCAGTTACGGGTCATCTTACCAAATTCGACATGGGTGACTATACCCACCAATGGTCAATCACAAACTCACCAATACCCTGGACTACCATGTCTACCCTTTCCTTTTATCGCGCATGGATGCTAAATTTCTGGCCAAAGGCCTTATATGCATACTATATTAGTCCTATAGACTATTTTCTTGTTTCACATAGCAACTCGTAACGTAACCATTGCCCTTAGATACCTCGGGAATGACATAAAAAACTAGGGAAAGCAGGGCAGGCATTTTGCCCCGCGCCCTTCCGCGGTAGCAGTAAAATTCCCTCTATAGCGCTCCCAACAGTAACTGCACAAGAAATTTTATTTCCAGCTAAAAGCACTCATTCCCCTTCCCAGCTACCACTGTCTAAACCTGTAAATCCCACCATGGTCTTAAACTACCCTCAAGACCATTCCCGGCATTATCGCATCGCAAATCAACATGATACCTCATTAAATAAAATAAATCACAATAACATGTGCTTCCCGACAATATCTGTCGGCCATTACATACTAATGACTCCCTTGTTCCCTTGGTTCCCAACCAAGTCCTGATTGTCCTGAAACCGGAGCTTCCCTACATGGACAATCCTTTTTTGTTCCCTTACCATCTATATAAATGGTAAGCCTATACCCGAACGTAATGCAAATAATTTCAATTAAGGCATATCACAATTTATTATTTAAAACAATCACAGTTTCCAAAGATGGAACTAAATTTTCCTTACCGCAGTTCCTGCCATCAAGCAATGATATCCCTTTCCCCCATGGTTCCTAACCAATCCCGACTGCCCTGAAACCAGAGTTTCCCTACAGTCGTAAGCCTTGTCCCCTTACAATTTTTACCAATGACAAGCCCGATTCCAAGTAGTGACACCACTTTACTAACCAATTTTAAGTACACAAAAAGTATTTATCAACCAAAGCACACCAATTCAAGTTATGACTCCTCTCGGACCAAGACATTCACAGCAAATTAAATAATTGCACACCACACATTTGCAGTCATTCAATCAACATCAATGCGCATAAGTACAACCTCAAGCCTCAAGCTTAAACAGTCAACCAAATCAGTTTCGTTACTTTTTATTTGCCTCATGGATGACATTAGCCGACCCATCCATACCTTTACATAGCCTCCCCGGCCAGATACCAATTGGAACCTTCCCGGTTCTAATCCTTCTTGCTTGTTTGTCGTACCCGGAGTCTAATGACATCCTTCACCTTGTTTAGATACCAATTGGACTCAACCCATACAAGCAAGTAATGAAACCGCACGAAAAGGAATGAAAGAAAAGAGATGTTTCCTAGAATGCTTCATAGCTTCCCTAGGATTAGATATGGACGTGTACACACTAATCCGCGGGACTCTATTCAACATTTTGCTCTTGTACTGGGAGATCGATAACCTAGGCTCTGATACAATCTGTCACGACCCAACCTACCGGGCCGTGCGAGTGCCTACTCTAACCACCTAGATAGACGAACCCTCACCCCCTATCTGACAGGTAACTTGTTGAAATTAAAACAAACCATTAATCTAGGCCACTTTTATACAAATGAAATCCTTTCTTTACAAAATCCTGCTAAAAAATAGACTACATAAGTGATTGCGGAAAACCTTTACAATATTTTGAAAAGAACACCCTCCCCTAGGATCTAGTCTAAACAGGTACAAGAGCTACTACAAGATAACACAAAGAGATAAAAGACCCAACTTCTGCCATGGAAACCAAAGATAGAAGTTGCTGGAGATCTCATCTCCGCGAACCTGTGAAACATCACCAACCTGCAACCAGACTATACCAAAAAGGTATAGCAAGAGTAGAGTCAGTACAAACACACGTACTGGTAGGCATCATCAGTCGACCAGAATCCATTCCTACCATCATATAAGAAAAACAAGAAAATACATGACTGAATTTAAATACTTAGTTCCCATCCACCAACATCCTTCCGCTGCAAACTCCCTCATTCACAAGGCTTCCATGTCACGTTAACCTTTGACTTCCTAAGCCTTACCTTATCCCAGACTTCCCAAGTCGTAATGTCTTAGACTTCCTAAGTCACCTTTAACCTTTACCCCAGTCAACTACCTTGACTAAATGCCCGGACTAAATTCGGCCCACTGCCCAACCAAACCACTTATACCCAAGTATTTCCTGCCATTTTACGGACTTTCCCGGACCCCTAAGATAGCTTTACCACCTGGTTATATTAACCAACAATCACACCCAGACTCTCAGTCTTCCTCTGTATTTACCAACCACCATTGACACCTTCAATGACTACCATGGAGCTACATCTAAATCCTTTCTTAGATCACATAACCCGGACCCCTAGGACAGCTTTACCACCTGGTTATATTAACTAATAATCACACCCAGACTCTCAGTCTTCCTATGTATTTACCAACCACCATTGACACCTTCAATGACTACCATGGAGCTACATCTAAATCTTTCTTAGATCACATAACTCGGACCCTCCAAGGGTCTTCCATCCATACCTAAGTGTTCAACAGGCTACCCCGGTCTTCACCAAGACCCACCCTTAGCTTATTAACCAGGATAATTCATGACCGCCATTATTACACTTAATGACATTGATTTATGAGCACATAACCTCTTTTAAATAGTCCGAACCCACCCGGATCCCCCTCACACATCTAGTGTTAACATGACAAACCCGATCTACCCCAAGACCAACTAATAACATAATATAGCAACCCGGCCTACACCAAGACCAACTCACGATATACTACAACAACCCGGCCTACACCAAGTCCATACTAATAATATAACATAGCAACCCGGCCTGCTCAAAGACCAAACTAATAATATAACATAGCAACCCGGCCTAAACCAAGACCAAATTAATAATATGTTATAACAACCTGGCCTACACCAAGACCAAATTAATAATATACTGTAACAACCCAGCCTACACCAAGACCAAACTAATAATATGACATAGCAACCCGGCCTACACCAAGACCAAATTAATATGTTATAACAACCCAACCTACACCAAGACAAAATTAATAATATACTGTAACAACCCAGCCTACACCAAGATCAAACTAATAATATGTTATAACAACGCGGTCCATACCAAGACCAAACTAAATAGATATAACAGGATTCCCGATCACTCAAGGACCACCAACAATCATCACATTTCAATGAGATAGCCCGGTCCACTTACGAAACCAATAACAGGTATTACACGTAGTAAAATAACCTGGTCAACTCACGGAACCAATACCAGTCAATGTAATACAATAATCACAGTGCAATGTGAAATAAAGAAAACCCGTACCAGGCGTGGTACCCGATCCAACTGAATAGTAACCTGTACCAGGTGTGGTACCCGAGCCAACCAAATAGTAACCTGTACCAGGCGTGGTATCTGAGCCAACCGAATATCAATAACCACAGTCAATAGATGAACACACACAACTTGTAAAACCAACAAGTAAACACCGTTCAACACAGACTGTAAACAGGAACCTAGACATTCCACACAACTTTCCTAAGCAATGTAAAACATACAATCACTTAGACATGAGTACATGAATATACAACATTCACAGGAAATTATAAGCCATCACCTACCCCTTTTTCGGGTACAACTACGAACCATCAATTCCCGTCCAATGACTATTCCCCGGTTCACCCTTTTTATTTGATAAACATTCAAGCATGCGACACGCTTCCCTTTTCTAACCTTAGCAAGACCGCCTCTAAGCCTCAATCGACTAACATTCCTGAAACCCCACCTACGGGCTTCCTATTCCAGTGCTCCCAAGCACTTTTCCGGTTCCCCGAACCTTTCCAACACGCTAGTCCCTCAACCCATCATTTTATCATGACAATATGAATAAGTTGAACACATAATACCATTCACAAGACCATCCATTCCGTACATCCTAGAAACAACACAACCAATCCTGAATCTGCCAGACTCCATGCCCGGAAGCCTAAAATATGGATTCTCTGTTTCTACTATACAATAAGTACGGAAAGTAAACAGGTCTAACTACTCATAAAAACCTAGCCTACCTGGGCGCCAAGCAGCTGCAACCATGCATTTCTGGCTCCATGGAGGCATTCCTGGCGGTCCTGCAGGCCTGGATCTGTGGTTTCACGTCCTTTTTACAGAATTCCTTTCTCGTTGTTGGTCTAAAAATAACACACAGTACATACAATTAACGCACAAGGCCTGCACATTACCCAGACTATACCAAATCCCCAAATAGCAGGCCACCCATGATCATCCCACCCTTTTCCCAGACTTTCCACCATTAAATCTCCTAGTTCTATCATTTTTTATGGATAAAACAGAGAATTTAACAACCTATGATCATAATAACATACTATTAACAATACCCAAGAACATACATGCTTGGAATCCCCTTCTTTCCCCAAATTCCACCATCCCTAGATCATTCCAACCCTTCCCAATTTCCCTCCTAGCAATTCTACCGCATAGAAAATGTATTACATAGTTTGGGGAACGAAAGCCTTACCTTAGGGAAGATTTTGATGGAAGAATGACTAAAAATGTCTGGAATCGCCTAGCCCTTCTCCCAAAACGAACTTGTGAAAAACTAATGTTTTGGGGAATATTTCTGCATTAAAATCCTATCGGCCCACTATAGCGGTCCCCGCTCTGCTATAGCGGTCCCGCTATAGTGGTAGGCTGCCACTATAGTAGTCTTAAGTGGGTTGACCGCCCCTTGGCCGCCGCTATAGTGGTAATTTCCACCGCTATAGCAGTGGCCACTATCGCGCCTGACCGCGCCTGACCGCACTAGTCACAGACAGAATGTCCAAAAATTTGCCAGTTTTGGCCATTTTACAACACACTTGCTTCTCCTGATGACCTGAAGCAACCCTTTCACGTTAAACGCGATTTTGGGAATTCTACTAACCCAAATGCGATTATGAAAAGTCCCTCGGACTCCTTTATATCTTGGATATACGGGAAACTAGCTTAAAATAAGATACCTAAACCCATCCTTACCCAGATTTCCCTAGACTCTACCTTACTCTGAAACTGGCCGAGGCTAGCCTAGACCAGAATTTCAAACTCCCAAACTCGGAGTTTTCTAACTCTAACACTTGGCACGATTGGACTACCCATAACGACGGACCCGATCATTAAAGTTCACTCAAAAGGAATTAAATATGCTTCAAAGGAGATAGCTTGAACTCCTTAAGGATTATGATATGAGTGTGCTTTACCATACGACTAAGGCAAATGTTGTAGCGGATGCACTTAGTAGATTGTCCATGGGTAGTGTGTCTTCAGCAGGAGATAGAAAGAAGGAATTGGTTAAGAAGGTTCATAGGCTTGCTCAGTTGGGAGTCTGTCTTATGGACTCGACAAAAGGTGGTGTATTATTCAGAATAGTTCCGAATAATCTTTGGTTGCTGAAGTGAAGGCAAAGAAGGACATCGATCCTATTTTGCTTCATCTTAAGGGTGCGGTTCATCAACAAAGGATGGAGGTTTTCTCCCAAGAGGGAGATGGTGTACTTCGTTATTAGGGTCGATTATCTGTGTCATATGTAGATAGGTTAAGACAACAGATTTTGACTGAGGCTCATAGCTCCAGATATTTTATTCACCCTGGTGCCACCAAGATGTACCGTGATCTACGGGAAGTCTATTAGTGGAATGGTATGAAGAGGGACATAGCCAGTTTTGTGGCTAAGTGTCCCAACTGTCAGCAAGTGAAGGTAGAGCATCAACGATCAGATGGCATGACTCAGGATATTGATCTTCCTACTTGGAAGTGGGAAGTGATCAATATGGATTTCATTACTGGTTTGCCTCGTACTCAAAGGCAACATGATTCTATTTGGGTGATTGTCGACTGGATGACTAAGTCATCCCACTTTTTGGATGTTAAGACTATGAATCAACATATGATTATGCCAGACTCTATATTCGGGAGATAGTCAGATTGCATGGTGTTCCATTGTCTATCATTTCAGACAGGGATACTCAGTTCACATCCCAGTTTTGGAGATTGTTTCATAGAGGTCTTGGTACTCAGGTAAAGCTTAGCACCACTTTTCACCCTCAGACGGATGGCCAGGCAGAGCGTACTATTCAGACTTTGGAGGATATATTGAGAGCTTGTGTGATTGATTTCAAGGGTAATTGATTACCTGTTATCGAGTTTGCCTACAATAACAGCTTTCACTGTAGCATCCAGATGGCTCCTTATAAGGCACTTTATGGTCGGAGATATAGATATCCTATTGGTTGGTTTGAGGTAGGTGAGGCAACTTTGATTGGTCCAGCTTCAGTTTATGAGACTATGAAGAAGGTTCAGCTTATTAGGGAGAGGTTGAAGACCGCTCAGAATCTACAGAAATCATATGTGGATGTGAGGAGAAGAGAGTTGGAATTTAAGGTTGATGATTGGGTGTTTTTTAAGGTGTCACCCATGAAGGGTGTGATGAGAATTGGTAAGAAATGGAAGCTTAGTCCCCGTTATGTAGGCCTTTATCAGATTTTGAGGAGAGTTGGTAGTGTTGCTTATGAGTTAGAGTTGCCAACAGATTTAGATGCGGTTCATCCGGTTTTCCATGTTTCTTTGTTGAAAAAGTGTGTTGGTGATCCGACCTTGATTGTTCCTTTTGAGGACGTGAGTGTGAAGGATAGCCTTACTTATGAGGAAGTTTCCATGGAGATTCTTGATCATCAGATTCAGAGTTTGAGAAATAAGGAAGTCACCTCAGTGAAAGTTCTTTGGAGAAATTAGCTAGTAGAGGGAGATACTTGGGAAGCAGAAGCGGCCATGAAGGCCAAGTATCCTCATCTCTTTCCTTCCAATCCCGTTTTAGCTTGAAGTAATAGTTTCCTCCCTAGTATGTCCCTCCGATTCTATCCCATTAATTTCTCTCATGATCCTAGTATGCATTCATGTTTTTCGGAGTTAGTTTTATCATGTTTTAAGTTGCAAGCTCAGTTTTCATGCTTATTCTTCAGTTTTCATGTTTTGTTGCTTGGTTAGGCTATTTCTTTCCAGTTTTCCTTGCTTAAGTCTTCATTGGAGGACGAATGATCCCAAGGGGGAGATATTGTAACACCCCGTAATAGAAACCAGCTATTGAACTCTGAATCCAGTGAATTTTCTGCATTTGCTACAATTGTAGGTCACCACGGGCAGCGCCACAGGCATTGTAGGTCAAACGGCCCGTGGGGTGCCCTGTGGGGTGCCCCGTGGGAACCAAACAGTGAGATTGTGCCAAGTTTTCCTTAGCTCGACAGGTGGTCACGACGGATGTCGCAGGTGCAATGAACCAAGCCGTTCTTTCCCCCATCACCTTAGTTTCCCCAACGGGCTAGGCCACGGGCATCGTGGGTACGATGACCCATGGGTGCAAGCCGTCGGATTGATCCAAGGATTCCTCCTCTTGTCTACCCTTCCCTCGACGGGAAACCCCACGGGCAACACAGGCGCGACAGGCCATGGGAGTTCGTCATTGGAATGGTCTAGCAGACCCAAACCAAAGTACCCCCTGCTCGACGTCTTGGCCGACGGGCCGTCGTGTAGCCTGTGAAGTGGAAAAATTCCTGCAACTTTTTATTTTAAGCCAGGCGTAAATTAGTCTTTTCTCTTATTTTAAACTCCTAAGTGAGGTCATTTTGACCCCTTTTAATAGGGTTTCTACCCCTTTAAGCCTAAGACTCTCATTATCTCTCACTCATCTACCAAATTGGGAAAAGAACCTCTTCAAGCTCCAAGTCTCAAGCTTTAAGTTTGAGCCTCGTTTTCTTTTCAATTTCAAGTGGGTTAGCTTCAATCAAGGTATGTGGGTTCAACAATGGGTTCCTTTCACCCTTGTACCCAAAACCCCAAATCTCTATTTTTGATTTCATGAACTTTCAAATTAGGGTTCTTACCCAATCTTATGGATTTTGCTATAAATTGCCTTCTCATGATATTATTATGAAAATACTACTAAATTGCATGATTTTGCATGTGTTTTTACATATGAACTCCTATTTTAAATTGAAGGCTAATTATGGCAAATTCTACATGCATAAATTGATTCAAGTAAATTGGGTATTTGATAACATATTTTCATGAATTTCAAGCAAGTGCATGCCTAGTTCCTATGTTTTATGAAAGTATATGTTATTATGAAATTGATTAGTGCCATGCAAGTTTTCAAGTTATGAATTATTATGTAAGAACAAGACACCCGATATACCATCAATGCTTATGAATCATTTTCTGAATCAAGGTTCATGAGTAGTATGAAGATCCGGGGTATGAACATGTTTATGAACAAGTTTTGACATCTAGATATGTCACATGTATGTGAGCCTCATGTTATATATTTTGGGAGTAGTATTTAGTACCGAGCGATGAGGGTTCTAGATAACCCAAGTCCAAAACTACGTTTCCACTGTAGGTTGCCCTCTGTGGCTTATGAAAGGATCCTTATGAACATGGTTCTAACCTTGGCCGATTAGGACAACCTTTTTTAGTGTGGGTGCATGACACTGGACTCCATATAGTTTATCATGGTTTAATGTCCGTTAAGAGAAACTCCCACATGATTATTTTTAAGCATATGAAATTATATGATACTCTATTTTGAATCTTGACTTTACTTCATATTTTATGTCTTACATCTGGATAATTTCTTATGCTATGTTTTATCACGATCATGCATATCTCACATATTCAGTAAGTCCTATAGTACTGACGCATATTTTGTGCTGCATCCTCTTGACTATGCAGATTCAGGTTCCCTTCCTCAGGCACGTGGCTAGAGATCGCAGGCCATTTTCAGTCAGTGTTGGTGAGTCCTCATTGTTCGAGGGCTAGTTATGATTCTAGCTAGTTTTGACTATTTATTTCCATACCTTGAGTTAGCTAGGGTCTTGTCCTAGCAACTCCTTATGTCATGTGTAGAGGCTTTTCAGACATAGCCAGTGTTCGAGTCACTCTTTCGAAACTACGTTTCGTATTGACTTGTCAATTATGGATTTGAGTTGCCTAATGTTCTATCTATGCTTCCGCTATGCTTTCTTATGAATGACTGAGTATACTATGACCAAGGGTTAGTCTAGGCACTCATGCCCCGGATTCTGTGTTACGTCTAGGGGGTAGCCTCGGGGCGTGACAATTTGTAGATTGTCCAGAAATATTTAATAGCCCTTTCATACGAGTTTCAAATATTATTGGGTGATTTGTTACACAATACTAAATAAATATCACATGATATGCGTTCTTATTGGTTTCTTGAATTAGTAAAGGCGTTAAATGAGTTCGAGCTGATAAAAATGTCTATTACATCGAAAGCTGCATATAAATGTGTTTTCCCATATATATGTTCACCGTGGTATCTAGAATATTGGGTTTTTGAATTCTTTGGCTATGAAAGGGTGTTTTGTTTAGACTTTGTGATTGAAAGCTTGCTCCATGACCTCTCTTTGTTCTTATGTATAGGATGTTATGTGCAGTTTAATTTAGCTTTCTTGATTAGTTAACTTGGGATATGATCATTTGAACACTTGTGAAGTTTTTACATGAAACTCAATCTTTGTCATTTTATTCTTTTCTTCCCTTATGAGCTTTTGGTTTGCTGCATACTTGCATGTTAAAACATGCTCTTTGTTTTAGTAAGGTTCATGTTTTGCTGTAATTTAGTAATGATTTAGTTTTGCTCTAAATTGGTCTGTTGGCTTCTCTATGCACGTCTAAGATGCAGATTTCCCCTTGCTAATTCTAATCTCGTTTTTCTTTTAGCATATGCACTCGGAGCCACACTTGGAGCCTAAGGCTAGACTCTCACGGAGTCTCGAAATGAGACTCACCTCTACCGCTTGTCTAAGAAAGGAGTCTAAAAAAGGAGTCGACATTCTACATTCAAAGAATTGGCTTAAGTTGATCTTAGTTTAATATTAAAAGGGATTGGTCAATTTACAACCTCGTTTTTATGAAAAAGGTAAAAACTGGAAAAAACCTTTGTCAAATTGGCTGCCCCCCTTTAACAACTTTTTTCCCAGGTCCTTCAAAGGTTCAGAACGCAGCAATTTTTATAATTAAAGTGCAGACTTTTGGATCATTAAAAGGCAGCTTTTAAGAGAGTTTAAAATGCAGATTTTGTAAAAAAATATAGCTTATTTCTAATAATTAAAGGTGTAGATTTTTGTGTGCAAAATGCAGCTGTTTGAGAACTTAAAAGTGCAGTTTTTTTTAGTGTAAAAGATGCAGATTTTAGTATAAAAATACAGTTTGTAAAGAGTTTTAAAGTGCAGATTTTTTTTTGGAGTAAAAAAAAAAACAGTTGTTAAGCGCTTGAAAGTGTTGTTTCTTTGAGCATAAAATATAGCTTTCAAAAGTAAGAACACATTTTTTTAAAAGGGCAAAAGTTTTTGAATTTGGAGTTGAGAGTTTTTGTCAAAATAATTTTATAAGAAGGTTTCTCATCTCTTAAAAGGAGATAGTTAGATCAAGTTATTTATTTCAAAGAAAAATTAAGATAAGGTGTTTATATTTTACTAGAAATCGAACCTGCTTTATAATTTCTATTAACCCTCCTATTTCTATATACTACATTCTCATACCTTAAATATTATTTTTACTATAATACTTTACCTCATAAGCATGTACCTCTTTATAAACGCATAATGCATATGCACTTTCTCATGTACTATACCTTTTTTTTTAAAAATGTTTTATTTATTTATCATTTTCCTAAAATTAACCCTTTTCCTCACTTTCTTTCAAAAAATGAAATAAGTAATTTTTTTCTAATCTAAGTTTGGCCGGTTAATCATATTTAGCGGATCTTAAAGGATGTCTTACACCTTCCCTTTAGGATAATTAGAACCCTTACCTAGAATTATGTAAAGATTAAGTAGACCGTAATCGGAGTTACTTGAGCATTACCTTAGCAAAATAGGTGTCTTAATTCACCTTTAAAAATAATTAGGTGACGACTCTTTAAGTTAATAATTTGAGAATCACCAATACGTTGTACTTTATTTTGACCCAATTTAAATGGGGTATAAGACCGACCCGGGCATTCGCCATGTAGAAAACCTCAGAAGTGTTTAAGGTTAATGGTGTCAAGGAAATAAGATCACACATTGGTCAACCTCATTAATACAATACACAAGCTAGTCGTCATACCACCGCTTCAGCAGGTTCAACAACTACAAGAAGCTGGTGAACTTTGTGGAGAGGGACACGCCTATACAAGTTTCCCACTGAATCCAGAATCTATCTACTATATTATACAACAAAGTAGAGGTGTTGGAAACCTAGGAAATCAGTTTCGCAGTGCCTACAAGTAGAACTTCAAGAATCAAGTGTGGGGTGGAAATCATAACAATTACAGGCCTCAAAATATTTTTTAGCAACCCCCACCTCAGCAAGCATCTCTACAAAGGAGATGGTGAAGTAGATAATAGATATACAACAAGTGGTAGCTCAACAACAAAAAGTTGCAACCCAACAGCAGGCTATGATAAATAAGATGTAGAAATCCAACCACGAGCTCGAGTGTTAGATGGGGAAGTTGGCTAGTATATAATATGAAAGACTTGCAGGTGAATTACCTAGTGATACAGAACAGAATCCAAAATAGGTTATGGAAATTACATTGAGTAATGGAAGAGAATTAGCTAAAACTCTTCCTAAAAGGAAAATGTTAGAGGAAAGTGCACAGTTTCCAGAAGTAGAACCTGAGATGAAAAAGACAGTCATTTGGAAAGAGCGTAAAGCTCTACCTACCTTTCCACATAGACTGATTCATGCACCATCTCTAGTACCAGCTCAAGCACGAGAAAAAAAATTGAGAAAGAGGTTGTTGGGCAGCTTAAGCTTGTGGTTGAAAGACCTCCACTACCGTTTCTAGAAAGATTGCAAAGGAAAAAGGATGATACGAGTTTCAAAATTTTTCTTGATATCTTTAAGAAACTTTACATAAATGTTCTATTTGTCGCGCTCCATTTTTCTTGCGAAAGGATGGGATTCGACGTAACAACTCTTTTAGGATGAAAAAGGATGAAGAATCTCCACCTAACAAATTAAGGTGCATTAAGACACCATTCTAACTAATTATACAAATAACTTCATTTTTAGTCTATGCAACCAGAAATTGGGTAAGGGTTGGTGTTAAGCACCGTTTGAGGTCCACAAATATGGGTCCCTGCTGGATTCAAGACTATGTGGGGTAAAGTGATAAAACATGAAATAACTTGTTAAATTAGGCTAAATATGGCTAAGTGATTAAACATGCAAAATTTGATAAATGACACATATGAGACTAGTGCAATCATAAAATTCATGAATTCGGTTAATCAAAGTATGCTCTCATGGCCACCAAATAGGGAAAATAAAATACATGCAATATTAACAATCAAGAGAAAGAGAGACTGACCTAGTCGCTTCTAATAGCAGGTTTAAGGTATTCAAATAACTAACACGAGTAAGAAAAACTAGAATATAAAAATTAAAAGCGTAAAGAATAGAGGAACTAACCTGGTCGCTTCCAAACAAAATATTTATAGCATTCAAATGGCATAAAAATATAATAACAAAATAAGGCTATTCTACGAACACAACTACGTATTCAGGGTCATAAAGATTATGAAAACCAAGAGACTAACCTTGTTGGCGAAACCTTGAGTTAATAAAGAATACCTTTTAATTATTCTCCTTTTGATCTAACTAAACCCATATATTGTAAGATCTCGCAAAAGAAAAGAAATTGTTAGTAAAGCGTATGCCACCATAATTTTGGTGGCCACTTTAATGTAAGGGACTAAATAAATAATAAATCAACGATACATAAAGTTAAATGTAAGAGAGAGAGAGAGAGAGAGAGGGGAATCAGGTATGACGAGGTTGAAAATAGCCCTAACGCAATGTTACTCCCTCCATTCCATTTTTATGATCGACTCTCTTAAATGCCTTGAGACAAAACGAAAAGAATTTTTAAAGAAATTATTCAAGAGTACTAAGTAAAATATTTTAGCATTTAAAAGTAGTGTGAAACTAAATACATATATATATATATATATTGAGATTTAGATTGTAGGAAAATATATCGACAATTTAGCATAATAGTAAAGATTGTCAAGTCTTTGAGACTTTTAAAAGAGTGACATATAAAATTAGAAAAAAATAGAGTAACGATTTACTTTATTTTCTAAAATAAAGCTATATGTGCTTCATAAAAGAAGTCAGTTATAGCCTGTCATTTTGTCATTTCCCATAACTTACCTGGCTTTCGATGGAGCCGCGATTCACTTGAGCTCTGCTTCACGCGTTGACTCCTCGTCTCCCATGGTTGAACTCTAAAAAATACATTGAAGTGGAATGTATATGTAAAATATTCAAAAGGGTGAGAGTATGTCTGTTCTTACGATTTAACTAACTAAAATAATGATAATTATAATGAAGTAACGAAAGATTCATAATCAAAGTAAGCAAATAAGAAGGAAAACAATTCACATTCGCCTACTGGAAACTGATACCGAATCATAAATTGATAAACCAAATGTAAAAGGAGCAGCCATATGAATCAATATAACAATAATTGAAATATCAGATTTACGTTTGTCCCATTGAAATAAATTAAAGGACTATAGCCAAAATTTCATCTGTCATTTTCAAATTTAAATAATATTAACACAAATGAATCCAAACAACAGAAAAACATAAACAAATTCCAAGCAAAGACATTAGATTATTTCAACATATAAAATAAGATAAAAAGAAAAGGAACGGACATTAGGAAAGTATAATTAAATATATCATTTTAAGCTTAAAATCCTTTGACTTCATTCGCTCCAACCAAATCTTTTTCTTTTAGATGGACGATCAAAACCATCCGTCTAGAAGTTTAAAACATCTTAAAATCAAAATCTTTTCCGTTTTAAAAAAAATCTAATTCACTGTTGTTTTAGCCAAAGATATATTCACCTGACTAATTTTAAGTTTTAACCAAGCATGTAACGCATAAACATTTAAAAACCATAGATTCACATAATATTCAAGAAGCATATAAATCGATTAAGATATCAAAATGAACATTGGCTAACAAGTGGAGATACAAATTAGTCCAACTTATTCACCATTCTAGCAAGATAAAAAGAGATGAAATAAAACTATAAGTGGGAAATGGACCTTAGGGTAAGCTTTTCTGGTTGAACAAATCCCCAAAAATGGGTACATCAACTTGAAATGAGCGATATCAGCGCCGAAAAGTTTGAAATGAATGGAACCATTGATCGGAGGCTTCAACTCGAAAGACTGGACCGTGGGTTAGACTGCTGCTTGAACTAAGCTTTGGCTGCTATATCGGAATCGAGATAACGAGAAAGAACTTGCTGGTGGCTATGGAGGAGCTGGGTTTGGTGGTATCGAGGCTGGTCTGGCGTGTCAGTTCTCCGCCAGAGAAAAAAAAATGATGGCTGCTATAGTGATATTTTCTAAGTCAATGTGTATGTTGGTGATTGTAAAGTATGGCCTCCGAAAGATGAATCCATGGACATGTTTTTTTCTACTTGATTGCTACTGTGTTAGGAGACACCTCCCCCGACGTGAGGTGCGACTGCTCTTAATGGTGTTACATGGTAATACTTTTGTTGAAGAAGATGTAAGATGAGAAAATTGAATCGAAGGTGACTCTCAAGTCTCAAAATTAATTTTGGTGATATTGACCAAGCCTAATGGTCAAAGACACTTAGAAAATTAGTTAAGTTAATTGGGGACTCAATTAATATTTTTAAAACTTCTTAATCTTTTTTAAAATACAAAAAGATCCAACTCAACTCCCCCCAATTCTCTTTCTTTTCCTCTCCCTTAACCGATCAAATTGGTTTCAAATTTTAAAAAATCTCATCTCCCAAAAGCTCTCAACTGTTAAGGATGATTTTGCTCTCTTCTTCTTCTTCTTCTCTGTTATTTTCCCGACGAAACAGGGGCATCGATCTCCCTTTGCTCTCCTCTTTCTATCTCTTTTCAGGTAAAGTCTTCTCTTTTATTTGGTTCAAAAAATTGAAAAGTTAGGGTTTTTAAAAAGTTGAGGTTTTGATTAAAGAAGAAAAAGAAGAAGAACTGAAACTGAAACTGAAACTGTGGGTTGATGATTTTGTTGTTTTATGCTTAAAAATGAAAGAAACCCTAATTTGTGGTATTTGTTTACACTTGATATGATTGTATATTTGTAAATAGTGTGTGTATCTTCAGTGAAATATGAATTTTTATTGTTGTTGTTATTCTTGTTCTTGAACATTGTTGTGAAAGTAGTGAAATTTTAATTTTTACAAGTAATCTATTGCAACAGATTAGTTGATCTGTTTGAGCAAATAGCTGTTAAGATTTGAATTTTTATTGTGTCTTGAGTTGTTCTTGTTGTGTCTTGTTGTTGTTCTTGTCTTGTGTTATTATTTTTAATGGAAGTGAAATTTTTGTTATTGTTGTTGTTGGAATCTGTTGCTACAGTTGTAGAAGGGTTTTGCATCTCAAAAAGTTAAGCTTTTTGAAAATAATATTTTTGGTTAATGTAAAAGAAGAAGACTTGAACTGAGTTAAGAAGAAGAAGAAGACTTGAACTAAGATAAGAAGAAGAAGACTTGAACTGAGTTAAGAAGACGAAGATTTGAACTGAGTATTCTCCTCAAAGTTAGGGTTAATGTTGTTATTGTTCTTGAACATTATGTTGGTGTTATTGGTGTTGTTGTATTGGTAAATGTTGGTGTTGTTGTTGTGTTGTTCTTGTTCTTGAATATTATGTTGGTGTTGTTGATGTTGTTTTATTGGTAAATGTTGGTGTTGTTGTTCTTGTATGGTGTTGCTCTTCAAAATTGTTATTCAAGTGATAAATGTTGATTTATGTTGATGTTCTTGGTGTATTATGTGGTAAAATTTTTGTACTGCTTTGATTTCATCCAACATATGAGTCATCTGTTCCATCAAATGGGTCATCTGTTCCAACAGATGGATCATCTGTTGGAAACATAATAAGAGTAAACCAACAGATGGTAAATGTTGGTGTTGGTGTTGTTTTGTTGATTTTATTGAATTTTGTTGGTGTTATTGATGTTGTTTTATTGGTAAATGTTGGTGTTGTTGTTCTTGTATGGTGTTGCTCTTTAAAATTGTTATTCAAGTGACAAATGTTGATTTATGTTGATGTTCTTGGTGTATTATGTGGTAAATTTTTTGTTAATACCATAACAGATGTATAATATGTTGCAACAAATGCTTCATATGTTGCAACATGTTAAGCATATGTTGAAAATAACTATACCATCTGTTGGTTTACTCTTATTATGTTTCCAACAGATGACCCATCTATTGGAACATATGAGTCATATGTTGCAACAAATGACTCATATGTTGGATAAAATCAAAGCAGTAGCTACTGCTTTAATTTCATCCAACAGATGGGTCATCTGTTCCAACAGATGGGTCATCTGTTCCAACAGATGGGTCATCTGTTCCATCAGATGGGTCATCTGTTCCAACAGATGGGTCATCTGTTACAACAGATGGGTCATCTGTTGGAAAAGATGACTCATATGTTCCAACAGATGACCCATCTATTGGATCAATTATTTGTTCATTTTAAATTCATTGTTATCTTTTTTTTAATGATGCACAAATCAATCATTGACCTTTATTTTACTCTTGTTTGTAGATAAATGGTTCCCACTAAAAGGAAAGGAAGTGAATCAACTCCAAAGAAAGGAAGAAGAAAAATAGCTAGGATACATTCACCACTAAAAGAGCTTGCTATACAAGGAGTATCTCAATTAGAAGAAGAAGTCTCTTCTCAATCAGCTTTAAATACAGAAAAAGAGAAGGAAAAAGAGAAGGAAATAGAAAAAAGTGAAGAATCTGGAGATTTAAGTAAAGATGAACAAGGAGATGAGGAAAGTGAGGAAGATGAAGGAAGTGAGGAAAGTGAGGAAGATGAAGAAGAAAGTAATGAAGATAAAAATTCAGTAGAGGAAGAAGGTGTAGATAAAGAGAGGGATGGAGAAGATAATGAAGTAGAATCAGAGAAAGGAGGAAAAAGAGGAGATAATGAAAGTGAAGATGAGGAAGAGGAACACCTTGATCCTAACAGTCTTTCCACTGAAGAGTGTGTCAAAACATTCTGCATTGATAATTTTTCTGTGAGAATACAGTGTGATAGTGTCACAAATTTAACTGGTGATTGTGTGATAAAGTCAGCCATGGGAAAATCTTTTGACACCTTCAGAAAAATACTTCAAGAACAAAAATTGGATGATTATTTCAGAAACAGCTGCTTTGGGCAATATCTTGATTTGCCAGAGGATAATAATGCTCGTTTTCAAATGACCATGGTGTATGGTCTTCTCAAACATAGATTTATGTATGAGAACAATGATAAGATGGATGAAGTCTGGATCAACTACTGTGGCATGCCACTTTGTTTTGGGTTGAAGGAGTTTGCCATAGTTACTGGACTAAAATGTCATCCTCCTTCTCAACCTATTCCTGTTGTTACGCAAAAAAAAAGCACCCCGCACACCAAAGACAACAACAAAAAAAGGATCTAAGTCAGCAGCCAAGACTGTCAAGAAAATTCAAAAGGGCAAGTCAACTGATGGTGATGACTTGGTGTCCCTTGTTGGTTCAAGCTTCAAAAATGTAAATTTACTTCAAGAGTTAGAAGGTAAAAGGCTTTCAAAGAAGCACAAGCAATCATTGTGCTTGGTTTGGTTTGTACATAATATTCTTTGGGCGAGAGACGTTAACAACAACATACCACTTGGTTTAATAAAGCTCTCGGAAGATCTGGAGGCATTCAATAACTACCCTTGAGGTCGTGAAAGCTTCATAATGACTGTCAAATATTTGTTGACTCCGTTAACGTCAAAGACAATCGTCTTATATGGCTTTCCATGGGCTTTTATGGTAAATATTTTATTTTTGTGTTTTAATTTTTTTTTTGAATAATATTTTTAATTTTTAGCATAATTTTTACAGGCTTGGGCATTTGAAGCCATTCCTTATCTCCGACAACAAGTGAAGGACTATCAAGAAGAGGTTTCTAGTCCTAGAATTCTGAGATGGTTGTCGGTCAAGAATGATAAAAAAGTAAAAGTTCTTGATCTTTTCAAACCACCCGAGGAAGCAGTAAGTCTACTTTTATAGAGATTAATTTGAATTTATTTTTTCAAAATTCACATCTGTTGCAACACATTAACATCTGTTGCAATAGAATTCAATTATAAGTTAAACATTATTTTAATACATTTAATTGTTGATTTTAGATTGTGCATCCATGGCTTATCCCGACTAATCGAGAGTTAAAGATGCCATTCCTTGTTACTTTAGGGTATGTGGAAACTCTACCGGACCCTAAGGTAATTGATAGGATAAAAAAAGAATTGGCCGGCGCAACAACCATCAGAAGAAAAGCACTTGTGAAGGATGATTTGGTTCTTGATGATGTTATTGTTGATACTGCTGGTGTTGGTGTTGATAGTGGTGGTTATGGTGGTGATGGTGTTGTTGTTACTGTTGGTAGTGGTGATGGTGTTGGTGTTGGTGATGCTCTTGTGATTTTTCACCAAGAAATGACCATGACTATGGTCATACTAAAGATGCTGATTTTGGTGGTGGAAACCTCCCTAACTTTGGTGGTGGACACACCCCTGACTTTACTGGTAGACATACCCCTGACTTTGGTGGTAGACATACCCCTTTTAATAGGCATGCTACAGATCTACCATACAACATGGGTAGACAGTTTGGTGGTGTTGCCTCTTCAAGCTCTTGTTCTGCATGCAAATGCCAAGAGTGCAACGAAAAACACAATGGAGTGATTGATGCTCTTAAGGGATTAACTAATACTGTAAAGGAATTGACATCTAAAAGGGGTGTCATCCCATCAAGAAAGATTACAGAGACATTCACTCCATTGCAGGTTAAGATTAAGAGGACAAAAAAATAATTTTCAAGGTAATTTCAGATATTAAATTAAGAAAAATTACAACTCCTCTTTCTTGCACTGTTGGGAAAGTTCCAAGAGCCATAGGAGAGCAAAGAGAGGTGAAGAAGGTAAATATCTACAAGTTGGTGACTGCCACAAGAAAGGCAAAGCTGAAAACTCTGATGATTTTAAAAAAGGCCCCAGAAATTTACTCTATGCATAAATTTGGTCTACAAGACTTCAAAAACATAACTGATATGAAGTTTTGGTATATGGACTGGGTAAGTTACTTTTACCAACCTTCTATTTATTTAATGATTTTGTACTGCTTATTTAGATGATCCATCTGTTGCAACTGATGAGAAATATATTGCAACAGATGGGTAATCTGCTGCAACATATGATCCATCTGTTGGATGAAATCAAAGCAGTGACCTACTGTTTTGATTTCATCCAATAGATGACTCATCTGCTGCAACATATCAGTCATATGTTGCAACAGATGAGTCATCTGTTGCAGCAGATGAGACATTTGTTCCAACAGATGGGAATAGATGACTCATCTGCTGCAACTTTTCAAGTATTATAAGTTGCTAACTTATATAAATTGTATTATTATTTCAGTATGTTGATGAAATTCTTCTTCTGATGCGGGAGAGACATCTAAAATTCATTCAATTCTATGATCTTGGAGATAGAATAATGGACCTCAATTTTTATGGTAATTTCCTCTGTCGGTACAACAAACTCAGTGAAGAAGCAATAACTCCTGGTGGAAAAAAAATAAAGGAGTTACTTGCTGAGTTTGAATGGAATGATGACATGATTGACTATGTCAGAGGAAAGAGACCATATCCAGGTGCCATGGATTGGAGATAGGCCAAGAGAATCATAGCAGTAATGAATTTGGAGAAGAAGTATTTTGTGACTGTTGAGATCAAAATAAGTGAGAGAGTCATGAATGTCTATGACTGCAACATACCAGTGTTTGAAGAGTTTCAATTTCTGATATTCATGGAGGGTTTGTTGGAGTTGTTACCTAAGTTGTTGAAGCAAAGTGGCCTAATGAATCACTTGCCGGAAAAATTGCTCAACGAACGATGGGCTTTTGAAGGTTGAAAACAGAACCTTCCAAAGAATGAGACATTTGCCGCGTGCGGGTCATACTCGTTTGCTTTCATTGAGCATCTGATAATCGGAACTTCTATGATAACTCCTAAGACTCTAATGAATGATAATTCAGTTGCAAGAATGCAAGAAGTTTGGGTCGCTGGGGTGATTTTTAGGAGTTTGGAGCCCTGATATGGGTTGCATTTTGCAGACAATATTTTCTATTTTTAGTATTTTATTTAATTATATTATGGGCTGTAATTTGCAGACAATCTTTTTTATTTTTAGTATTTTATTTAGTTATATTATATATTTGGTGATGACAATATTGTATGTTTAATAGATGTCCAGTTATTATGTCATGAATTTTATTTTATCCTTAAATTTAAAAAATATTGGATTATTACTAAAAATGAATTACACATCTATTGAAAATAATCCAACATATATACTCATCTGTTGAAAATAATCAAACATACTCTACACATTTTGCAACAGATGAATCATATGTTGCAACCGATGAATCATATGTTGCAACCATAATTAGCTTTCAATTAACAACTTCAATTACAATCTCAATGAATACATAATAATTACATGATCAACTAAGTGTAGTAATTCTAAATAGAGGGATCAATTGACTTATTTGATGTGAATTGATTAAGTAAATTATGATTAGTAATAAACTAAGTTATTTAATCATAATTAGCTTTCAATTAACAACTTCAATTACAATCTCAATGAATACACAATAATTACATGATCAACTAAGTGTAGTGATCCTAAATAGAGAGATCAATTGACTTATTTGACGTAAATTGCTTAATTAACTCATGATTAGTAATAAACTAAGTTATTTAATCATAATTAGCTTTCAATTAACAACTTCAATTGCAATCTCAATGAATTACATAATAATTACATGATCAACTAAGTGTAGTGATCCTAAATAGAGGGATCAATTGACTTATTTGATGTAAATTACTTAATTAACTCATGATTAGTAATAAACTAAGTTATTTAATCATAATTAGCTTTCAATTAACAACTTTAATTGCAATCTCAATGAATTACATAATAATTACATGATCAACTAAGTGTAGTGATCCTAAATAGAGGGATCAATTGACTTATTTAATGTGAATTGCTTAATTAACTCATGATTAGTAATAAACTAAGTTATTTAATCATAATTAGTTTTCAATTAACAACTTCAATTGCAATCTCAATGAATTACATAATAATTACATGATCAACTAAGTGTAGTCATTCTAAATAGAGGGATCAATTGACTTATTTGATGTGAATTGCTTAATTAACTCATGATTAGTAATAAACTAAGTTATTTAATCATAATTAGCTTTCAATTAACAACTTCAATTGCAATCTCAATGAATTACATAATAATTACATGATCAACTAAGTGTAGATGATTCATCTGTTGCAACAGATGTCAATATCTGTTGGATGATTTCCAACAGATGATTTATCTGTTGCAACATATGTTTATATCTGGTGGATGATTTCCAACAGATGAGTCATCTGTTGCAACAGATGAATCATCTGCTGCAACATATGTCTATATCTATTGGATGATTTCCAACATATGAGTCATCTGTTGCAACAGATGAATAATCTGCTGCAACATATGTCTATATCTGTTGGATGATTTTCAACAAATAATTCATATGTTGCAATAGATGACTCATGTGCTGCAACATATGTCTATATTTGTTTGATCATTTCCAACAGATGAGTCATCTGCTGCAATATATCATTCATCTGGTGCAATATGTGCTGAATCTGTTTGATTATTTCCAATATTTATAGTAACATATTTAATTATTCTCAACAGATTTCACCATCTTTTGCAATATATAAATCAGTTAAGTTCACAAACATCACCGATTAAAATATCATAAAAAAGTACTAAAAGTTCAAAATAACAATACTATTACTATTACAAGAATGGAGAAAATGAGTGCAACATTAACAATTATGGTGCATTTCGATCTGGGCATGTAGTTCTTTTGTGGCCAACCGTCTTACATATAGAGCACTTATTTTTTCTTGTTGGAAATGATTCTCCGACTCCACGCTTCCTCTTTTTTCGCCTTCTTCCCAGTTTGCTTGGGTCAATATGTGGAAGAGATATTTCTCTCTCTAAAATCTCCAAAGGAACATTCCAAGATTCTTCAGAAGGCACAGGATGAATTTCCTCACAGTATGCAATGATGTATCTCTCCACCGTATAATATGAGGATGAGTACTCATAAATCCGCCTACCAAAATCTTCACCATATTGAAAATTGATCCTTCTTGAATAATTCGCATGTCATGTGTGGTGAGGTTTAGTTGAATAATTCTCGGGCATGCGTGTCGTCTAGAACTTGCCCCGAATGTGATTCAAGGAAAAAATCTAGGTGTAACCAAGCTTGGAAAATGACCTTAGGCCCTTTTTGATAGCCACTTCACCCAAATGACTTCCCATGACATCAAATCCTAGTGAACCCCTTTGAGCTTGTGACCGTTCTTTGGCACCTTGTTAACACCTTAACCTTTTTGGAACCTCTATGTTGGCACCCATCCTCCCTAATCGCTTGAAAATGAAATGTAGGCTAAAATCCTAAGTTTGAGGGGGGGGGGGGACAAAAGATAACATAGGCAAATGCCTAAGTTTGGAGGTGCATGTGATCAAATAAGGAGAAGAAAAGAAGTGCACTTCAAGTGCAAGGTAGCACCTTAAATAAGAATTGATAATTGCTCCAAAAGTTCAATCCATGAGCAAATTAAAAGCAAAAATAGGTGCTACCAAGTGAAGGTGATATAAGGAGTTGAATGATTGTGAGTTCAAAAGGAGAATATTGGGTTGTGTGAGGGAGAAATAAGGTGAAGTTGAAATTGAAAATGTGAGCGGCGTTCGAAATGAGAACAAAGAACATTAGGGAGGTGTAGTCTCTTGAACCAAATGAGATCCTCACCTTAACCCTAGCTAGCAGCGTAAACCACAAGTCCTTTGTGATTTCGAGCTTGGCTACCCTACATTAGTGGTGATTTACATGAAGGGCAAGCCTATGGTTTGACGTGTGTGCACTTGAACTTCCTTGTGAGTGTGTGTTTGTATTTGTCCCTTGTAATTGTTTTTGTACATAATGTATTTTTGGGACTTTCGTTCTTGTGAGGGCATGCGAATTAGGATAGTTGGTGACATGGATAAACTCCGAAAATGAGTCAAATGAGCATGTGTTGTTGAGCTAGTGGTTTGAGTCACATATTGAGGATTAGTTGTTGTCACTTGATTGTTATTAAAGTTCCATTGCATCCTTGAATTGTGTCTTGAATAGAGGGGAATGCTTAGATTAAGTTTTCATGTAATTGACTAATTATTAGTACCAACCGAAGTCATGCTTGGTGCTTGAAATAGGTTTTCCTTGACTTATATTGAAGGTCATTGCACTTGTGTTGTGTGCTTCTCGTGCTATAGTTTTTAGTTGCTTGAGGACAAGCAATAGTTCAAGTTTGGGGGTTTGATAAGTCGATAATTTGCCAACTTATTTAACCTTTAAGCTTACACTTTTGCATCCTAAATGAGAGAAAATAGTGCATTTGACATGATTTGCTTCTATTATACACGTGTATATGATTTAGAAATGGTTGGTGCAGAATCGTATGAAAACAAGTCAAGATGGAGAAAATTTTGGAATTCTGGGCAACTCAGCGCGATCGCACTGAAGCAGCGCAGATGGCGCTGAAGGTGGATGACAAGCTTATGCGCAATGGCGCTGGGGAGGCACGATAGCACTTCAAAGAGATGTGGTCAATGCCAGTGAAGGACAAGGGTGCGATCGTGCCACACTAGTGCGATCACGTTGACCCGTGAAAATCCCTTGAGCGCGATAGCGCTTCACTGCGCCTGAACATGAAAATGGGCAGAAATGACATTTCACCCTTGTGGAAACCCCAATCTATACAAAAGACTCCTGAGCCAATTGGGAACACATCTTTGGCTATTCTCACAACTTTTGGCAAGCTTGAAGAGCAAGTTCATCAACCAACACCATAGGAGTGAAGATTTGGATGCTCTTTATTGTCAAATCCTTAGTTTTCATTTTTTAAACTCTTGTTCTTAATTTCTATTTTATTGGTGTGATTATTGAATTGAGATTTGGGTTTATATTAGAGATAATACTTGTTTGGGTATTGAATTCATATATAGATTTTTCTCTTGTTTGATTATTTGGGTCTATTGAATCCTCCATGCTTGAATTTATAGTCAATGGTTGCAAATATTGGCTTAGCTTGCTAATTTGGGTTTTTGCTCGAGAGAGGATTTCTCAAATTCGGGAAGATTCATTAATGGGGATTTGGGGTTTCCACTCTAGACCAAGGCTAGAGATAGTTTGGTTGCTGAAAAATCCCATCTAAGAGTTGGGGTTAGAGATAACCCAACTCACCCAAGTTAAAGTGGTTGGTTATTGCTTACTTATGGTGGTTTGAGAGAACACACGAGATATATGCTCGATTGGTCAAAAGATGATTAGGCATACCTTCAACCAAGACTACCCACGTGTTAATCGGGTGCAAGTCTTGTGAATCGAATTCCCATTCCCAAGTCTCCCTTGTTGTCCTTGCTTGGCAAAATCAAGGTGAAATCTATTGATCAAATCTATCTTTTATTTGATTTTTCTTTTATCTGTAGTTTTAGTCTAAAACCCCCCTTATAGATATTTTTTCTCCTTTTTGTTAATTTAACTTCAATAAGTTGCTTGGATTCTCTATTAGCTCGATCGCAACTACATTATTCCCTTGGGTACGACCCCGACACTCATTGGGAATTATAAATTTTGTTTTGCTCTGACGATCATTGTGACCTCCTACTTTGGAGAGCATGATTTGAGTGTTTATCAATTAGTCCTATAGAGCCAGATAGGATTCGTCAGTTTGTTTGGGGTATGAGGACCAAGCTTTGACAGACTGCAGAGATACTAGTTGCTAGTGGGTGATTGTTTCAGGCTATATCGGACCATGCTCGCACTATGGAGGATTTGCATCATCAGGACCCTAGGGCTAGAGATAAGAGGCTATGCCATCAGGGCAGTTACAGTAGTTCCTGCTCTGACGGTAGAGGTTCAGGTCAATAAGGCCAAGGATGTCAGCCACAACACAATCATGGTCAGTCTAGCTGACCAGTTCAGGCATCACTTCAGACTTTTGTTGGCCCTCAGTTTGATCAAAGTTACAGTGGTCAGCCATCGAGGGGTACGTCATCTGGAGCATCTGGTTGTGGTAGCCATACAGGTTTAGTCAATTCATCTTGATAGGGTGGGATATCAGAGACTTTCTATGAGTGCGGTATCATTGGGCATTTCACCAGAGAGTGCCCCCAGTGGGGTACAATTCAGCCAGCCACTCAGCCAGCTCAATCCTTGAGATCATTGCAACCTTTAGTCAAAGAAGGTGGTGTCCTTGGTAGAGGTGGTGCCCAGTGTGGTAGGACAAGTGGTTAGGATGGCGGTCGGTTAGGTGGAGGTCGACATCAGTTCTATGCGATCCCTGGTAGACCAAAGGCAGAGGCCTCAGATGCGGTGATCACATGTACAATTTTGTGTGTCGCCAATCAGCTTTAGCATTGTTTGATCCTAGTTCTTCTTGATCGTATGTTTCTTCCTACTTTGCTCCTTGTTTGGGGTTGGCTAGTGAGCCTTTATTTGTTCCTATATCTTTTGCTACCCCGGTGGCGATTCTTTAGTAGTGGATTGGATTGTTAGATCCTGCTTGATAGCTGTTGGTGACCTTGAGACTTGGGCTGACTTGATGATTTTAGATATGCTAGACTTTGATGTGATTCTAGGCATGGACTAGTTATCCCCTAACCGAGCAGTTTTGGATTGTTATGCCAAGACCGTTACCATAGCCGTGCCCATCATATCCTCAATTGTATGGCTGAGTTCTATTAGCCGCACACCGTCTGGGATCATTTCTTGATTTTAAGCTAGGAAGTTGATTTTGCGTGGGTGTTTGGCTTATCTAGCAGATGTCTAGGATGTTAGTACCGACCTTTCTTCTTCTAAGTTGGTCCCTGTGGTTAGGGAGTTCTTAGATGTGTTTACAACCGACTTGCCAGGCCTTCCACCTGATCGTGATATAGATTTTTCCATTGAGTTAGAGCCAGGTACTAGTCCCATTTCCATTACTCTATATCGTATGGCTCCAGCTGAGTTGAGGGAGTTTAAGGTTTAGCTTCAGGACTTGTTAGCTAAGGGTTTTATCAGGCTGAGTGTGTCACCTTGGGGTTCTCCAGTTCTATTTTTAAAGAAGAAAGATGGTTTGATGCGGATGTGTATTAGTTATCGGCAGCGAATAAGGTGACTATAAAGAACATATATCCGATACCGCGTATAGATGACTTGTTTGATCAGCTTCAGGGTGCAGCCATTTTCTGTATGATAGATATGAAGGCAGGCTACCACCAGTTGAGTATTAGGGCAGAGGACATCCCTAAGATAGCATTCAGGACATGTTATGGCCATTATGAGTTCCTGGTGATGTCTTTTGGGTTGACTAATGCCCCCGCAACTTTCATGGACTTGATGCACAGGGTGCTCAAGCTGTACTTGGATTTATTTGTGATAGTATTAATTGATGACATACTGATATTCTTGTGGAGTATAGAGGAGCATGAGAAGCACTTGATGATCGTACTCCAGACTTTGAGAGATCGGTGGCTTTATGCCAAGTTCTAAAGTTCGAGTTTTGGTTTGAGTTAGTAGGATTCCTAGGACACGTGGTATCTAAGAATGGGATTAGAGTAGACCCAGGGAAAATTGCAACCATTTGTGATTGGCTAAGGCCTACTACTCCTATCAAGGTTCGCAGCTATATTGGGTTGGAAGGGTATTAAAGATGGTTCATTGAGAGATTTTCTTCCATAGCAGCACCTTTGACTAGGCTGACTAGGAAGGATGTTCCATTTCAGTGGTTTGATCAGTACGAGGACAGCTTCCAGCGGCTTAAGGCCTTGTTGACTTCAGCTTTGGTGTTGACATTGCCAGTTGAGGGTCAGGGTTTCTCAGTGTATTATGATACTTTGTCAGTTGGTCTTGGTTGTGTATTGAAGCAGCAAGGTTGTGTGATAGCATATGCATTAAGGCAGCTGAAGGATCACGAGCACAACTACCACACTCATAACTTGGAGTTGGCGGCGGTTGTCTTTACACTCAAGATCTGGAGGCACTATCTGTATCGAGTTCACTATGAGATTTACACCGACCACTCTAGTCTTCAGTACATCATGAATCAGTGAAAGCTGAAATCTAGGCAGCAGAGATGGATTGAGTTACTGAAGGACTATGACTTTACTATTCTGTACCATCTGAGCAAGACAAACATGGTAGCGTATGCCTTGAACCGAAAGGCAGTGAGTATGAGCAACTTGGATTTTCTTTTAGTTTCAGAGCGACCGTTGGCCTTGGACATCTAATCCTTGGCTAACCATTTGGTTAGACTTGATTTGTCAGATCCTAGTAGAGTTCTTGCCAGTGTTAAGGTCTATTCTACTCTGGTTGATCAGATTTATCATCGTTAGTTTAAGGATCACCATTTGTGTGATATTCATGATCAGGTTCTACGGGGTGAGGCCAGCAGGGCTACTTTAGATTCTGATGGTATTTTGAGGTTTGATGGTCGCCTTTGTGTTCTAAGAGTTGGGGATTTGATTTAATTAATTCTTTGTGAGGCTCATTGTTCCAGATATTCCATCCATCCAGGCGTAGCTAAGATGTGTAGAGATTTGAGGCAACTTTACTAGTGGAGTGGTATGAAGAGAGACATAACAGAGTTTGTATCTCGGTGCTTGAACTGCTAGCAGGTTAAGTTCGAGCATATGAAATCTGGTGGGTTGATGCAGAGACTTCTCATTCCTGAGTGGAAGTGGGAGGAGATCACTATGGACTTTATAAAATGATTGCCACACACTTCTCGAGGGTTTGACTCTATTTGGGTTATTGTTGATAGGTTGACTAAGTTAGCACACTTCTTGTCGGTTCATTCTTCCTATAGTGTAGAGAGGTTGGATTAGATTTACCTCCGAGAGGTTGTCCGTTTGCATGGGGTTCCAACTTTTATCATTTCAGAGTGTGGTACTCAATTTACATCTCAGTTTTGGAGGACTATTCAGTGAGAGATGGTTATGGAGGTTCAACTTATCACTGCATTTCATTGTTAGACAGATGGCCAATCCGAGAGGACTATCCAAGTCTTGGAGGACATGTTACAGGCCTATATTCTTGATTTTGGAGGTTCATGGGATCAGTATGTGCCTTTGGCGGAGTTTGCGTTTAATAATAGTTATCACTCGAGTATTGGCATGATCTTGACTTTCGAGGAGGAAAGTCTTTTTTAGTAGTGGACGTAGGGGTGTGCAAAAATTGGTTTAACCGATAACCCGAACCGATAAAAAAGTTATCGATTTATCAGTATGGGGTTATTGAGTTAACGGGTTTTTACCAATTTTGTAAAAAAAATTATTGGGCTACCGATTTGATTTCGGTTTAAAGATTTTAGTTAATGGTTAAACTGATAATCCAATAAGATATATTAAAATTATATCTTTATCCATAATTATATAATAGTGGCTTTAGATTTTAAATATATATCCTATTATTTTTTGCGTTTTATAGTTATTGTCTTAGTGTTGTTGTTTTCTTTCTAAAGTCATTGGTTTGGTGGGGTTCTACCTATCAGTGTTGTTTTTCTTTATGAAAGATTGCTACCGTTGCTACTCCATTCAAGTTTGCTACTTAACAAGTAAGAAAATAAGTTTATTTTAGTAATAACGCATTTGAATTTGCTTATTCTTGTAATTTGTATAGACTTTTATGCATAAAGGTAGTGTATATATGAAAATAAAAATAAGAGAAAGAAAAAAAAATTATATGAGAATTTTCTTATCGGTTAAACTGAAAATCAAACCGTTAAGGACCAAAAATCGATTATCCAAAAACCGATAATGAATATCTTATTAGTTTGGTTATCGGTTTTTCCTGTTTACAAATTGAAAACCAATAAACAAAACCGATAATATAAAAAACCAAACCAAACCGACCGATGCACACCCCTAAGTGGATGATGTAATGACCCTTCCGGTCATGTTTGCGTTTTCACCTTCTTTACACTATTAGAGCTTGCTTGTAATGACCTAAGTCATTTATGACTTGCCAGGACTAGTGGTTTGGTGTCCGGGATGTTCGTTAGGTCGTTATGACCATTTTCTTGTTTTAGAGCTTTAACTTAGAAAATCATTGACTTTAGTCAACATTCTTAGCAAGCATGCTCAAAATTGAATTATGACAGTTCCATTAGCTCCAGAACATGGATTTTGGTCTAGTTGGACCTTTAGCTAGGGCCTGAGAACTTTTGGTATGGTTTTATTTTGCTTTCTGAGATTTCAGGACAGTTGAACTTAGTAGTTTGACTTTGGTCAATATTCAGAGAAGACGACCTCAGATGGAAATTATGTCACCGCTGTTAGCTCCAGAATGTCGACTTTGGGCTAAAGGGACCTTTGCTTTGGGTCCCGAGGCTTCCAGACTCATTTTGGGCCATTGGGTTTTATTTTGGAAAAGTTGTCCATTTGGGAGTGGGGCCCACTTTTTGTTAAATTGACCTCCATTGAGAATTTTATAGATAATGTTGAGTCTGGAATGCCATTTTTAGTTGAGCAGCATAGTTTATTTGCATTTGCGGGACCCCGGATGAATCTCGAGGGTCCATCAAATGGCATTTTTAGTTGCCAAAGATTGCTGGTTGCTGGTGGTTGTTGCAGCACAAGCCAAGCCTTCACCCACGCCTGGGCAAGCTGTGTGCGCGTAAAAGGCTAGCCGGCCCCTTCCTTCTTTGCCCTTCGCCTGCACGACAACTAGACTGCGTGCGCATGTCCGTGCATGCGGTTGCCATCCTGCATGCGCGCTAGCTTGCTGCCTGGCTTGGCCTCCCCCTGTCCTTTGCATACGCGTGTGCCTGGCCGCGTGCGTAGGGCCTGACCGCGTGCCCATAGGCCAGTGACTGGCATCATATATAGCTTGCCTTCTTCATTTTCGAACCCCAACTTATTTTTTCCATTTTTCGTTAGCTCCAAAGCTCCATTTCCAGTATTGATTCATTCCAAAGTGTTGGGGGGATTATTCCTTTATCCATGATCGATTCCTTGTCGTAAATTGTAGGTTTTCTCCTCTTTATTTTTGTTAATTTCCTCTTCTAATTCCTTCCTTGTTCTTGAGGTTTTAGGGCTATTTTGGGCCCTTCCAATGTCCATTTTACACTTAATTTTTGAGCATGAATTACTGGTAACATTGGGAATCTCATGGCAACTTTCATTTACAATTTCGGGTTGCAGGGACCATGGGCCTGCTTTTGACCCAGATTTCGACCCAGCTAAATTATTAGCATTATGGGTATTGTTAGCTTTGTATTGACTAGTAGATTATGTTCTTGATAGTTTGATTGCTATTCGGTGCTTCTCGGAGCAGTTCGAGCTTGGGAAACAGCTTTTCAGCAGCTATTAGTTGGACGCCCGGTAGGTTACAGCTTACCTACCTTAGACTTTGCTTATATAGAATATAATTGTACTATTTAGCATCTTTGAGTTGGGTTTACTAGGATGGCACCCCAAACCTTGCCCGCGTTCCTTCTGTCCATTCTTATTTCCTCCGTTGGCTTTAGTATTTGAGCTAGTTTTGATAGTATTACCCTTCCAATCTTGTGTGGACTTTTCTTAATCCTTCGGACCATATACAATGGTATACTTGGGAAATGTCTGTGAGTCTTGGACATCGATTTGCGATTATAAGCTAGTTATCTATGTTGTAGAGCGGATTGAGCCTGTACAGGGCCGATAGGTTGATTATGGGTTGTTGAGCCATTGGAGGAATTCGATCATATCATCATTATCATACAAGGAGTTTTCTGTATTGATTTATTACTATAACATGTCTGAGGGCCTGACTATTACCAGTTTTCTAAACCTTGCATGGCTTTGAGGGCCCATTTTCGGTAATAAATGGTTACAAATGGATTTTAAAACTGGTTTTATGGATTTTTTTGGAGTAAAAGAGATTATGATGATTTTACTTCCGATTTTTGATACGATACTAGACTCAGCTGGGCCAGAGTGCTAGACATGGTATTCTCACTAATTTCTGAGATGATACTAGACTTGGCTGGGCTGGAGTTCTAGACATGGTTTTACTACTGATTTTAGACCCAGATAGATTCTGGGCATGCATATTGAGATATTAAAAGTTTGTATGTGGTCTCGGAGACCTCCATGGACCTTGCCGATCCAGACTAGGGGCTATGGGCTGAGAGTATCGGAGGAGGGGTATACGTGGGAGTATAGGTATACAGGGGAAGTCTTCCATGGGTCCTATCTGCTGAGCCTATGATAAGTGGTTAATTTACCACTTATCTATATTTCTTTTCTTATGCTTTTGCGTCTTCTTATGATGATATGGGATCACTTATGGCATGTTTTGGCTTATTTCAGGAGATTAGTGTTAATGCAGATGTCGTGGAGCAATTGGTACAAAAAGGAGAAAAAACTAAGGCAAAAAAGAGAGGATCCACACTAAGGCAGCCAGGCTCACCGCCACAGCGCCTTCAGAAGCCGCAACAGCGGTCCTGCAGCCATGTGGATAATGCCGCAGCTATGGCTTATGTCTTACTGGGCAGAGAGCACTCCTGCGCATAGAATCTTGCCATGGCGTGGAGAATTGGATGATTTCTATTGTAAAATCTTTAAATTCCTTTCTTCAAACTCTTGTTCTAAATTTACTAATTGTAGGTGTAAGTGTTGAATTGAGATTTGGGTATTGTATTAGAGATAATACTTAATTTGGGTATTTAATTCATATCTTGTGTTTTCTCTTGATTAAATTGTGTGGGTCTTTTGAATCTTTCATGCTTTAATTACATAGTTGATGGTTGCAAACATTGACTTAGCATACTAATTGGGTTCTTGCTTGAGAAAGAAGTTCTTCAATTGGGTAAAGACTCAATAGTGGAGATTTGAGGTTTTCACTCTAGATCAAGGCTAGAAATAACTTGATTACTAGAAACTTCCATCAAAGAGTTGGGGCTAGAGATAGCCCAATTTAGCCAAGTTGAATTGGTTGGTTTATTGCTTACTCGTGGAGGTTCAAGAGAACACACGAGGATAAATGCTTGATTAGTCAAAAGACGGTTAAGCATACTCTTAACCAATACTACCTATGCATTAATTGGGTGTAAGTGTAGTGAAAGTCATTGATCAAATCTATCTTTTATTTGATTTTTATTTTATCCTTTGTTTTAGTTTAAAAAACCCCTATCGATATCTTTTCTTTTTGTGCTCCTTCAACTTCAATAAGTTTCTTTTATTCTTTACTAGCTCAATTTTTATTACATTATTCTTTGTGGGATCGACCCAGACTCCCATCGAGAATATAAATTTTGTTTTGCTCTGACGATCACAATCACCTCCATTCGTAGAGTGTATTTGAGCATTATCAAAAATGGCGTCGTTGCTGGGAAACAATTTGGCGTATTGAGTTAGTTTAAAATTTGAGTTTACTTACTCTAGTTCAACTTTGTGAATATTTTTGTTTTTTGTCTTAGTTAGTGTTTATTTGTCAATTGATTCTATGGCATCTCGAAATGTTAGAAGTTTTGGTGGTTGCAACGCTTATTTTAACGACTATTGTTATTATTGTGGATGACCCCACCTTTGGCAAAGGTGTAAAATTGGTCCTAAGAGAGGGAGGTATTCATCTTCTTGCTCCTATGATGGGTGTAATTACTATTTATGTGGTGGTTGTGATAGACATTGGAGCAATTGCCCTAATGATCAATCCCCTCTCCCCTCTTATACTCACAATGGTGCTAGTGGTGCTTGCGATCTTGCTAGAAATCATACCTTCGCACATGATGAACAAAATACCCATGAAGAGAGAGTGGTAACAATCCTCCAAACTCTCTTGGCCACGCAAGATAGCTTAGAGGAGGGTGTGAAGTCCATAAAGCAAGGCTTCATGGATATAAGAGCTATGGAAGAAGAGGAGAGAAATCATGCCACACAATCCATGGCGGATTTGTCTACCCTTCTTGATCAAGTTAATAAGACCCTCTAAGTCTAACAATTGAACATGTCTCAAACATTGAGGTCAAGCAAATTCACTTTGGGACCGATGATGAAGACTTTCAAAATATGGAATCGCCCATGAGTGAGCTTGTACCGGTTGTACTTGAAAACCCCAACACGAGGAAAAGCTTGAATTAGATGAGATCATGAGTCAAGAATGGTTGTTAAATCGAGCTCACAAACTTGAAGCCTATGAGGAACAACGTGAAAGAATTCTACTAATGTTTGAGATATTGTTAAAAAGGCATGCCAAGAGAAGTCAAAAAGAAGGGTTGCTTGAAATTGCTATCCAAAATTTGAACACTGATGTAAATGATCGTGTTGAAACATGCACGATCGTGGGTAGTAATTTTGAGTTATTCCCTATCGAAGAAGAGGACACAAGGGATGCTCATGAATTAAAGGTGTTGTGGCAACCAACTATCCCATACATGAATCAAGATGCCAAGATCAAAAGAATGATACTAGAGTTGCAATTCAAAGTCCATCGGTTCATCTTGAAAGACTCTAGTTCATTCAAAAGTAAGGATGTTATGAATATGACAAATTTGAGAGTGGAGAAGCCAAAATCTCAATCCAACAATTTTTCAAACTTAAGTTTGGTTTTATGGATGAAAGTCGAAGTAATCAAGCTTGGAAGACCTTGGAAGGAGGATGGATCGAGGTTTATCTGATTTTAAGTTTATTGTTGAAAGAAGGCAAAACAATCTTCCTCACTTGAAGGCGAAAAACTGCAAAATGCGACACCAAGAAAATGGCCTTCTCATATTCTCACCTTTACCCCGTGATTGTCACAGGAAATTCGATTCAAATTTGGGTTGAAGGTTCAAATCTTCCGAGTGAAAATCTAAATGGTGAGGTAACTTGCATCACGCTGCGACGTTAAATTGTGCGTTTGATGGGAGGAAACCCATCATTTGAAAATTTTGAAAGTTTACAATTTTTGTATTAGAATATCTTAGTTTGTAATCTTTGACTAATCTATAAAGTTTTAAGTCTTTTTGAGCTGATTTGGGCAGGTTGAGGAGTGTAAGACTTGTAAAAATCCAACCAAGGACAAAAAGAGTGCTAAAATAACAAACCAAATGCTATGCAATCACACCTCAAACTCTGCAGATTGCACTTGCGATCGCACCCCAAAATAGTGAGCTGCCAAAATGTCATTGAAACATGAGAAGTTGGTGCATTTCACACCAGGAATTATGTTGGTTGCACCAGCCGTCGCACCTTGGACCAGTAGCTGAGTAAAAAATTGGCTGAAACTTCCAGGCGAAGCGCACCTGCGATGAAAAATGCCGTAGGTGCGATGGCGCAGGAGTGCCAATATTGTTGTAGGAGCACCAGCATGACCAAACACCGTAGCTACGTAAGCAGTTGACCCATCATATGACACAATGGAGGTAAGAAAAACGCAGGGGAGATGATGCACCTGCAAGAAAATCAGCGCAAGAGCACCTGTTGACCCCTTGTTCACAGTTAAAGGAAAGCATCCTTTTTCAAATTCCCCCACTTCTCTCTAAACCATTCCCATCCCCTTCTACTCTCAACACCTGAATCTCTCCTTTATTAACTCTCACTCTCACACACTGCACTTCTCAAAACAAAAGAGAGGGATCTCAAAGAAAAAGGGGAGGGAGCATTTTGTTTTTTAAGAAGAAAAGGGACACAAGTATTCTAATCTCTCCGTAAATCTTCAAGGTATGTGTTCTAATTCTTTTTACCATGAAGGCTACTTTTAAAGGTAAATCTTGGTGTGGCTCTAATTTTTAAAGTGTGTGCAATGGTGTCAAACCAAAGTACTTAGGGCATGAGTTTTTAATTTGGCAAATTTCTCTTAAATCATGATTATATGTATGCGTGTATCAGTAAGTTAAGGAATTAGAAGTCTGAGTACAATTCCTACTATAAAAGCATGCTTTAATCGTGTTTTATAACTGGCTGCTTGGATTTTTGCCAAAGAAGACAAAGCCACAGGTGCAGTCCTGAAGGCGCAGGGGAGATGCCGCACCTGCGCTCACCACGCCACCACTGCGGCAGTTTTGAAGATTCAAAGGAGCGCAAGTGAGGTAGGATTGACCATTGTAGAGCCTTCGCACCTGCAATGAAAAATTCCACATGTGCGACTACTTTGCAAAATTTTGCAATAAGTAGCTGTGCAGTTGTGCTTTCCCGAACCTTTATAAATTATTTCTTTGGCTCACATGCTTTTTTTGAATTTCTTAACAGGTTCACATGCTCCTTCTAACTTGATTCTACATTTTTAGGTACTCCAAGAATTAAAAATGGACCACAACCTTATCGATAATGAACCTTTGGGTGATGAAATTAGGGAGGAAGCTGCGGAAGCACCATTTGATACCTCGAGGTTCATGTCTTGTGACTGTCAGTGCTGTTACTATGACAATATCCTTGAAAAAAAGATAAAGGAGAGAGGGGGATAGTTGAGATGAATTTGGCAGAGCGCCTCCCAGATTTCTATGGGTGTCTTGTGACTACGGGATGGACATGTTTCATACCTAACCCTTGTGAGGCAAATGAGGAATGGGAGAGGGAGTTCTATGCAAACTTAAAGCGTACAGACTTTAACAACCCAGAACTCATCATTAGGAGGAAGGTCGTGAAATTTGGTCCGGAAAAGATTAATGCACACTATGGGCTGCCCAACCATCCACTTGAGCCAATGCAATAAAATGATTCATGTTGGGGCACATGGCTAGTGTTTAAGTTGTGCCCTCCGAGAGCAACAGTGAGTTGGGAAAGAACACTGAAGTCTATATCATCGAGCACCTTCATAGCTGAGGCAAAGATGTGGCTTGCTATTATTTGTAGCCATGTGTCACTACCGGGCATAAATCTGGTGTCCGTCCTCTTCGGTCCAGGATGATCTCTTGCATTTTTTATGGCATTCCCGTGAATGCCGGTCACTATATAGTCCAAGAGCTGAAGGAGTATTTGCTTTAGGACAGCCCTACATTGATGTTCCTGTCCTTGATTATTGAGTTATATCAGTTGGCTAGAGTTGCTGAACATCTAGGAGATCATTGGATATCACCTGATAAACCTTACCACCCATTGAAGTTTCTGGGAGAAGGAAGTGTACCACAGAGCAAGAAGAGGAAGATAGACATAGTGGTAGATCAACATCCCTCCTCTCAGGGTACTCAGGTTGAGGGACCCTTTAGGTCGATTACTTCTCAGTTGGACTCTATTCAGGACATCATGGCACAGATTCCCAGTAGCTCTACACAGCCAACACCTTCAGCTGACCTCTTCACCAAAGCAGAGATGCAATTATACTTGGATTCCTAGAAGCAGCATGTAGATTCCATTGCCACAGTGACAGCTTCTGTAGGGTTGCTTGAGCAGGCCTTTATTGAGTCTGCCAAGGCTCATGATGCTCTTCAGTAAGATTTTGAGGCTGAGAAGATAAAAAATAAGAAGAGGAACAAGTTCATGGTCAAGATGTGGAGAGGTATCAAAGCCATCTTCAAATGGGGGCAGCCAAGCAAGAAGATTCTAGTTTCGAAGGATGATGACAATGAGGAGTACTCTTTCTTATCAGAGGAAAAGAGTGATGAGGATGATGATGATGATGTGCAGTTCTCTACTTAGCCTAGTGCAGCCTACTCGTGAGTTTGCTAGTCTGATGCAGACTCCAGGGAGCCCCGCCCTATTTCTCTTATTTTTCATTTCTTTATTTTGCATTGAGGAGCATGATTTACTTTTTAGTTAGGGGTGATGTTGATCTTGTTGGATATTTTGTTTTTACCCTTATTGGGCTTATGTTGGATATTGTGCCCTTTTCGGGCTTATTTTGTTGGATATTATTCCCTCGTCGGGTTTTGTGTTGTGTGAAATATGGCCGGATTAGTCATTCTTGGTATTCTTTTTATTTTGTGATAGTTTATTGTGAGTGACGATTCCCAATGATAGATTGAGTGATGACATTCATAATGGAAATCGTCACTTTGTTTGGTGTTTGAAGCCAGGAGAAGTCTGAGTACCTGTTAGGCTAGATGAAATTGCATATGTGTTGTGGTATGTACGTTGGTGAATTCTGAGTAGCCATATCGATTTAGATTGATGATGTGGTCCTATGATAGATTGTGTGACGTCATTCTTAAGGGCAAATCATCATCTTTTGAGATAAATTTGGTAGTGATTTGTTTGGTAATAATAGAATTAGTCTTACATATGAATTCAATTGAATTGAGCATAGAGCATAGAGCATACCCCTCCTTTTTAAATTTTTGTGAGTAGTTGAAAAGCAAAGAATGATGTTAGTGATAATGCCTTTAATCTTTTTGTGACTTTTGACCCATTAGTGATGATGTGGATACAAAATATGGCTTTGTTTGTTCTTGTTTAGGAAGTAAAAATTGATCCATCTTGAATAGTTCGCATGCCATGTGTGGTGAGTTTTTGTTGAATAAGTCTTGTGCTTGCTTGTGTCATATAGAACTTGCCCGATTAGTTATTCAAAAGCTAGTGTCAATTGTGTTGGTTGGAGAAATGATCTCAGGCCTTCTTTGTGATTATTGAAGCCTACTAAGCCTTTAAAGCCCACCATTACACTTAAATTGTATCATTAGTCACCCTTCTTGAGCCTAATACCTCTTCTTTGGAAACCTTAATACAAGCCTTGAACCATTTTGAAAATGAGTCCCTCTTTTGAACCCACCCCTCCTTGAACTCTAAAAGTATGAAATTGAGGCTAAAAACTTAAGTTGGGGGTGATGAAGAAGTGCCTTGGAGAATTGCTAAGTGAGTATATCTTGGTTTGTTGGTCGAAGCATGAAAAAAATTAGGGATTCAAATGAAATAAGTGAAATAGTGTCTTGTGTTGAATGAAAATGAAAAGAAATGGCTTTGGTTTTGAATTGAAAGAAAAGTTGTGTAGTGTTCAAGGTGGATGTAGTCACTTATATCCAAATGCTTATCCTACCCATCCCCAAGCCTACATTACAAGCTTAGAAAAGTCCTTTGAGATCTCTGGCCAATTGCCTTTAAGTAAGTGGCAAATGAAAATAAGGGCAAGCTTATGGTTTGATACTTGTTAGTACTTGAAGTTCTTTGTGAGTGTGAGTGTTGTGAATTTGTCCCTTGTTTTATCATTGTGAATAGAGTGTTTTGGGACTTTCTTTCTTGTGAGGTCATGTGAACTAGGATAGTGGTGATTTTGATACATTCCAAAAAGGAATCATATGAGCATGATTGGTAAACTAGTAGTCTTAAGTCACTTCTTGAGGATTGATTGTTGTCACTTGGTCATTTTTTGCCAAGCTATTGCAATTCTTGAAAATGTGCAAAATTGAGGGATTATTTTGTTGAGCATTCACTTGTGATCGACTAATTATTAGTATCAACCAAAAATCATATCCTTTGTGCTTAAATTGATAAGTGTGTTGTGAAAGTGAGTGGATAGCCCTTGTACTTAATTGAGTTAGAATATCTTTGATGTTTGGTTGTAAATTGCTTGAGGACAAGCAAGAACTTTAGTTGGGGGTGTTGATAAGTGGTGAATTTACCACTTATCTATATCTCTTTTCTTATGCTTTTGCATCTTCTAATGATGATATGGGATCACTTATGACATGTTTTGGCTTATTTCAGGAGGTTAGTGTTAATGCAGATGTCGTGGAGCAATTAGTATAAAAAGGAGAAAAACTAAGGCAAAAAGGAGAGGATCCACACTGAGGCTGCCAAGCCTACCGCCACGGCACCTTCAGGAGCCACAACAGCGGTCTCGCAGCTGCATGGATAATGTTGCACCTGCAGCTTGTGTCTCACTAGACAGAAAGCGCTCCTGCGCATAGAATCTCGCTACGGAGATACCGCACCTGCGCCCCATCAATGCCATAGCGGCCATACACCTGCACTGGAAATCCCCAAAGGTGAGACTATCAGACTTCAATCAGGCCCAAAGTGGTCAATTCACACTTTTTGAAACCCCAGCTCACATAAAACACTTCTAAGCCATTTTGGAAAGCATCTTTGGAAATTTTCAAAACTTTGACAAGCTTAGAGAGCAAGTTCATCACCCTACACCATTGGAGTGGAGAATTGGATGATTTCTATTATAAAATCTTTAAATTCCATTCTTCAAACTCTTGTTCTAAATTTACTAATTGTAGATGTAAGTGTTGAATTGAGATTTGGGTATTGTATTAGAGATAATACTTAATTTGGATATTTAATTCTTATCTTGTGTTTTCTCTTAGTTAAATTATGTGGGTCTTTTGAATCTTTTATGCTTTAATTACGTAGTTGATGGTTGCTAATATTGGCTTAACATACTAATTGGGGTCTTGCTTGAGAGAGAAGTTCTTCAATTGGATAAAGCCTCAATAGCGGGGATTTGGGGCATTTTCACTCTAGATCAAGGCTAGAAATAACTTGATTGCCAGAAACTCCCATCTAAGAGTTTGGGCTAGAGATAGCCTAACTTACCCAAGTCGAATTGGTTGGTTTATTGCTTACTCGTGGAGGTTCGAGAGAACACACGAGGATAAATGCTTGATTGGTCAAAAGATGATTAAGCAAATTCTTAACCAAGACTACCTATGTGTTAATTGGGTGAGTCTTGTGAATTGAATTTCCATTCCCAATTCTCCCTTATTATCCTTGCTTGGTGAAAGCCATTGATCAAATATATATTTTATTTTATTTTTCTTTTATCCTTTGTTTTAGTTTAAAAAAACCCTATTGATATCTTTTCTTTTTGTGCTCCTTGAACTTCAATAAGTTACTTTTATTCTTTACGATCTCAACTCGATTACATTGTTCTCTGGGGGATCGACCCCGACTCTCGTCGGGAATATAAATTTTATTTTTCTTTGACAATCGCAATCACCTCTATTCAGAGAGTGTATTTGATCTTATCACTACGAGCGCCGGAGGAGGTGCATACGGTACCACTAGCACGACATAACATGTCATACATTGTTTGCACAGATCCACCCTTGTTTGCTATTTGTTGAGTGTATGCTTTGGTAGTATGAGATGCCAGAGGGTTCTGTTTTCACTTGTATGTGTTCCTTGGGTATATGGGAACTCTTTGGGATCGTAGGTATATTAGTTTACCCGCTCCTATTGTAGTACTTTTTATTTTATCTTTTCGATCATTCTTACCTTGTGAGCAGTATTGAGAGCATGTTTATGTTTATTTTCTTTCCTTCTCTCCCGTTATTTGAGGTTACCGGTATATCGCCATGTTTATTAAACTTTCTATACATATTGTTGTTGCAAGGATCCATGTGCGTTCTCTATTCTTTCATCTGTGTTCTGTGATATGTCTTTTGTGGCTAGCATAGTGTAC
This sequence comes from Jaltomata sinuosa, assembly GCA_003996215.1. Classification (NCBI taxonomy): domain Eukaryota; kingdom Viridiplantae; phylum Streptophyta; class Magnoliopsida; order Solanales; family Solanaceae; genus Jaltomata; species Jaltomata sinuosa. The sequence goes on along the minus strand of QJPP01002748.1, from coordinate 69,803 downwards.
TTGTATTCTCTTTGCCTTCTTCATGTTGCTAGCTTTCGTGTACTTATCTTTGTTTGCTTTTGTGACCCTTTCTTTGTTATTTGCTTTATACAGCTTCTATATTTTATATATGTTCAGTTCTCCTATGATGCCTACTGGGTACCCGTTGCTTTGCAATTGGTGCTCATATTACACTTCTGCATCTTCTTGGTGAAGATCCTAGTCTGGTCCATCGCCGTTGATGCGTGAGGACTCGTGCAGCGCTTGACATCCGAGACATAGGGTGAGCTCCTGGAGATCGGGGCTTGGCTTTTATCTATTCTTGGGCTCTATGTACTCTTTTTGCTATTTAGAGACAATTGTATATTCTTCTTTTGCACTCTCTTGTACTCTGTACCTTTTTAGTAGTGGCTTTTATATTATGTTACCAGGTCGTGGGATGGTTTAGCTTCTGTATATATATATATTTTAGGTTGTCTCCTCTTTTTATGTCTTTTTTACATTCTTTCGCTTATTATTCTGCTTGTGCATGCTTCGCTTCGATAGTAGCCCATTACTAACCATTCTGGGCTACGGGGATTAGTACACCTACAAGGAATTAGGTACCATCATGACCTGAGAAATCTGGTCGTGACAAATAATAATAATAATAATAATAATAATAATAATAATAATAATAATAATAATAATAATAATAATAATAATAATAATAATAATAACAATAATGATAATGATAATAATAATAATAATTTGACACAAAATAATGCAGATAATATTTGTTGGCAAAAAGTTTAATAAGATAAGTAAAAATAATATTTTTAGTCCCGCGAATAAAACATACGCTCGAATGAGTATAATGACGAAAATGAGGGACAAAATAAGGTGTCAACATGTAATGACCCTTGTGTTCATGTTCGCGTTTTCACCTTCTTTGCACTGTTAGACTTACCTATAGCGGTCCCAAGTCATTTATGACTTGGTGGGACCAGTGGTTCGGTGCGCCGTTCATTAGGTTGTTATGATCATTTTCCTATTTTAGAGCTTAAACTTAGGAAATCATTGACTTTAATCAACATTCTTAGCAAGCGTGATCAAAATTGAATTTTTACAGTTCCGTTAGCTCCAGAGCGTGGATTTTGATCTAGTTGGACCTTTAGTCAAGACCCAAGAGCTTTTGGTATAGTTTTATCTCACTTTTTTGAGATTTTAGGCCAGTTGGAGTTGGTAGTTTGACTTTTCTCAACATTCGACGAAGACGAACTCGGGTGGGAATTCTATCAAGAGCTAAATCTCCCCGAGTGGCACCCATCCTAAACCCCTGGAAAGCGAACCAAGTAACCAAGTCAACACTTGTCAAAATCTAAGTAGCCAAAACCAATTTGCATGAAATAAACTAAGGTTCACATCTAAAATGTAATTAACAAGAATCCCTGCGGAAATAACCCCTAGAATCTGAAATCGTGTACCAAAATATCTAACAAATCTAGAATACGAGGATGCAACCCCAAACAAAAGGAATCTAAGTTCGAACAATGGACTAGAGAGAGTAGATGAATACATGGCAGCCCGTAAGAAGCAGCCCACCTTTAGATTCAGGAAACACTCATATCACAGTTGAGGTCGACCGCTGCCACCGGAATGTGCCCTGTACTCAACAAAATAAGAGCAATGCAGTATCAGTACACAAAAACTAACAGTCTACTGGTAGAATCATCGGCCAACTCCAATAAATGAAATATGAACACTTAACTAAAACTAAGTAAGGCAAGACAAACATGTACAAACAAGCCAACAATTATAACCCAGACTCGCAGTAACATTCATTAACTTATTCCCTAACACATGAATTGTACAGGCAATAATAATGAAAAAGTTAACATGAACACATATCATAAATAGGAAACAATCACCCATCACCTACTTTGAATTAAGCCCAAATGCTCTACCAAACCTGAGCTTTCACTTTTTGTGAAGCTTTAGCTTGTTCTTGGTCTAAAACAAACACACAAATACAAAATCAACCAAAGATGGCCTAATTATCCCTGGATTATACCTCAATCCCAATCCCCAGGCCAAACTCATGATCATTCCACCCAACCCAGGGCTTTCCCACCAATAATTCACTTAGAACTACCATTTTTTATGGTTACACTAGCGAATTACGATATTAAAACATGAATTAAGCAGTTTATACACAAAACCCAAGGTTTTCTACACCCACATTCCTTGTTACACCAGATTTTCCACCTTAGGTCAAGAAAAACCCTCCCTATTATCCGTAACTAACATTTCTCAGGTATAGAAATTGAAGTACTAAGTTAGGGGAGTAATTTACTTACCTTTAGGAAGAAATTTGATGAAAATCTAAAGGAGAATCGTCCAAATCGTCTTTGCCCTTCCCCAAAACGTTCTTGAGAATTTTTGAATATTTTTAGGGAAGTTTCTGCATTTATTGTGACTTATACCGCTATAGCAATCCTATTCTGCTATAGTTGCGCTACCGTAGCGGAAGCCGCCCGCTATAGCAGGGTTGACCGCCTTGACTTCCGTTGTAGCAGGAAGTTCTCCGCTATAGCGGTCATTACCTTAGAAGTGTGTCACCCGCTATAGCAGTTGATATGGAATAGAAACTCGAGAATTATCCCAGGTTTGACCAATTCGCAACACACATTTACCCCTTGGCATTCCGGACCAAACCCTTTACGTCAAGTTTGATACCGGGAGTTCTACTCACCCAAATTCACTTCTGAAAAGTCTTATGAAATCCTTAACGTCTTATCTAAAAGGAATCCTAGCTCAAACTTAAACATTTTACCCAATCCTTTCCCATATTGCCCTAGACCTTACCTCACTCAGAATTCATCCGAGACTAGTCTAGCCCAAATTTTCTAACTCTCCAACCCGAAAGTTTTCTGACTTATTTTCTTTGCACAAAAAGCTCATCCATAACGATGGAATATGTCATTACAATAGATACTAATTTATCCATCGTTCATCCCCAAATGATCTAACACAAAAAAAATAAGCTTAAAGAAGAGAAAAGGGTAGTACCTGAATCCTCAAACAAGTGAGAGTACTTGTCCTGCATGTCCTTCTCGATTTCCCAAGCGGCTTCCTCAACCGATGCTTCCATTGAACCTTCACCAATCTGATTTCCTTTATTCTCAATTTCTGGACATCCCGATAAAGAATAGCAACCGACTTCTGCTCGTACTAAAGGTCCTTGTCGAATAAGACCAAATCTCATTTAATGATGTACTCCCCATCCCCATGGTATCTTTTCAACATGGATACGTGGAAAACTTGATGGACCCCAGATTAACTGCGTGGTAATGCTAATTCCAGGATTATGGCTAAGGAAACCAAGATTAGAACAATTACTATGAAAAGCCGAGTTATAAGAATTAAGAGCAAGGTGATTGAAGGAGCAAGGATGACAGAGGTGGATTGTATGTACCACCTGGGAATCATGATAAAGCTTGCAGCAGTGCATGAACTTCCAATATGCAAACCATGTTGGCTAAAGTGTTGGTGAAGGTAGAGTCTATCGATGTAGGGGTACAAGAGATATAGAGGAATCTATCTTCATTAAGTCAGGTGGTGGATTCACACTCTACGTCCATTAAACAGCTGGAGCACCAGATGGGGAAACTATCCACCACTTTGAACCCACGCAAGAATGGAACTTTACCTAGTGATACCATACAAAATCCTAGGAATGACAAAAGTTATATGGCTATCTTTACAAGGAGTGGAAAAGTCTTGTCTGACCCACACCCATTGGTTCAGCCGAAAGAAAAGAGTGCAGAAGATGAGAATGAAATGGTAGATGATGACTTGGGCACTAATGATGCTCTGAAAGTAGGTGCTAAAAAATCTACTGTGGAAAAAGATTCTGAGCCTGTGATTGAAGAAAAAGGCAAGGAAGTTGAAAAACTTCCAACTACGATACCTAGGCCACCTCCTCCGTTTCCATAAAGGTTGAAGAAAAAGTTAGAAGATGACAAGTTTCACAAGTTCATAACCATGCTCAAACAGATATCAGTGAACATCCCACTGGTGGACGCTCTTGAGCGAATTCCCGGATATGCCAAGTTCATAAAGGACTTGATTTCCAAGAAGTGGTCAGTGATCTTTGAGCCAAAAGATAACCTCCACCACTGTAGTGCGATTTCTTCGAGATCGTTAGTGCAAAAGAAGGAAGATCTAGGTGCTTTTACTATTCCTTGTACAATTGGGAAATTCAATTTCAAAAAAGCCTTATGTGATCTTGGTGCTAGCATCAACTAGATGTCGCTAGCAGTCTATCAACAGTTGGGCTTGGGAGCCCCCAGACCAACCACCATGAGGGTGTTAATGGCCGACCGTTCAGTAAAACGACTAGTGGGAATATTGTATGACGTACTAGTGAAGATTGGCAAGTTTATATTCCCAGCTGACTTTGTGATCTTGGATTGCGAAGTGGACTTTGAAGTTCCCATAATTTTGGGATGACCATTGTTAGCCACTGCAAGAGTGTTGGTCGACATAGAGAGAAATAAATTGACATTCAGAATGAATAATGAATTAGTCAAGTTCGATATGTGTAAATCATTGAAGCCACCAAGAGATGTGAGGGTGGTCTCGATTATCAATGTTATTGATGAAGCCCCTATAGATGTGTTTATTGAGGAAAAGGATGTTGTTGAGACCCTATCTGTTATGAGGATAATGTTGGAATCACATGAAGAGAAACCTATAGAAAAAGACGGTGAGAACAAATCAAGGAAAAGAAAACACCGTAAGAGAACCAACAAGGAAAAGGAGCTAGAGAGAGTGAAGAAGCAGTCTCGAAGAGCAGAGGAGCCGAGAAAAGAGAAATTTGGAGCTCAACTGGATGATCTTGCTTGCACCTGTTCCAGAGACTGCACCTACCTTGGAGACCCCGATGGTCTCAAATATCTTACCAGACTCTGAGGCCTAAGGGCTTCACATGTACTCTTTTCTCTCAAAGTTTTAGCTTTCACATGTATGCATTGGGGATAATGCATGAGTCTAAGTTGAGGGTGTTGGGATATCAATGAGTCTATCACCACCGAGGGTTTTTGTTATCGTGTTTCTTTTCCCTCGGTGTGATATCTAATAGAACCGACATGTTTAGGTTGTCGTTTAAGTTTTGTTTGTGTTGTATTGTGGTGTCTATAGCAAGCATGACTTTTTCCAAGTTGAACTAAAAAGGAGCCCCCTCCGAAAATGTTGAATTTGTACTTATGTTTGAAGTGGTTAACTGTTCTGGATCCTGAATGTCATTGTGTAGTTGTGATTGTAATAATTGTGCTTAAGCCGAGCTGTTGTTTTGATAGTTGGTAATGGTATGGTTTCTTGGTGCCAAGTGTGTGTGAGCTTATTGTTATAAAATCTTACTTTGTACATGCATCTAGAACTTGCCCGGCCTATTTTGTTAAGTTCGAAGTTAGTTGCTTAGGAAAGGATCACAGGCCCTTTTTGTGTGCAGTCCACTTAGCCTAAAAGACAATCCAAATGTAAATAACCCCTTTGATCCCCGTTTGAGCCAAAGTAGACTTTATTCTTTCAATAACCTCTTACCTTTCCCTTTTTAACTTTGAATCTCAATTTTGGCCCTGGTATGCACCCGAAGCCTCATTACAAGCCAAAACAAGTCTTGTAGTGATCCTGAGCGGCTTTCTGAAAAACTGAAATAAAATAGCAAGGGCAAGCCTATGGTATTGCATGCGCACTGTTTGAAATCATTTGTGAGCGTGAGCGTCTTACTTAGTCCCAAATCTTGTGTGTGGGACTTTTTTATGGTGAGGGCACCGAGCTTTGTGTATCATCTACTGATTGTTGGGGTAGCTGCTTTGTGTGTATGTAGAATATTCTATCATATCAGAATGACATGCTTGGATCCTTACAAGTTAACTTTTCAAACACTTGTGTAGTACCGGGAGGCTTGGTTGAAATTGATTAAACTGTTGAATGACCATGGTTTGCTGGAGACATGTGTTTGTCTTTCTTAGTTGAGTCATCTTTTGTTTTTGTTATCATGTTGCTTGAGGACAAGCAAACATTTTAAGTTGAGGGTGTTGATGTGCCGACATTCTACGACACATTTGACTCCTTTAACTAAGAATAATCATGAGTTTTCAAGCAACCGTTGTTGTTTTTGATGGTATTTGTGTTGTAATTGCAGGAACTTGAACAAAAATGGAAAGAATGGAGATTTTGCACTTGAAATAGGCATACTGTTAGGTGTGGTGACTCACCTGACGAGTCACCACGAGTGTGAAGAACCACCATGTGAACCACCAAAGTAAAGCAACCCACAAGAGCCCACTATTTAGTAGTGACCACTCCCATGATGATTCTCCAAGTCCATGGGGAGTCATCACACAAGCCACCACGGGGAAACAGAAGTCAAGAAGCTACTGGATAAGGTGACGACTCAGGTGACGAGTCGTCAACCCTGTGACGAGCCGTTAACCCAACCACCAAGTTGGAGCATGGCTGGGAAACCCACTGGATAAGCTGACAACTCATCATGATGAGATGTACATAAAACACATTTGTCAAATGGGATTTACACTCAAACTGTCAACTTGATGTAGAATCTCCAGCTCACTGTTTAGCCATGATGCCTTCCTTGATGAATCGTCAAGGCCATGATGACTCGTCAAGTTGAAGTGGGCTACCCCAAATTCTATTTTTGGAACTTATTTCCTAGACTACTATAAATATCCAGTGTTAGGGTTATTTTAATTACTCATTACCCAATAATTCTCTTTGTTTTTTGAGATGTTTTGGTAAAGTTTGGAGAGGAAAAACACAACACATACGTCTCTTTCTTCTTCCTCCATTTTTCTTGGGATTTTGGCTTCTTGTTCTTGGATAATTGAAGTTTGTGTTCATATATTGTAAAAATCTTTTCTTTATATCATGAATACTCTTATCTTCTCGTTCTCTAATATCATAAGTAGCTAACTTCCCACAACTAGGGTTGTGGGAGCCATGACATAGCAATGATCTAGGGTTCGGGTGAAATTGGATTCGATATATATATTGCATAGTACGTTGTTAATCTTATGTTTTTATCATTTTCTAATGGTTGCAAATATTAGAACAAGTCTAGGTTTGATTTTCTTGAACAAAAGAATTAAACCCTGGAAAATAGGATTAACAACAAGGATTTGGGACCACTAACTCCCGTCTAAATATTGACGCTCTAGCGAGGTTAATCTACTTGGGGTATAAATTGAGTTTTGTAATTGTAATATTTTCAAGCTCGAGAGAATTGAAAAGATAATTTGTCTATCTGGTTGAGAAACGTTTAGACGTAAGAACGATTTCAATTACTTCATATTAGGCATATGAAAGGAACCCCGTTGAACTCTAGCCTGAGGTTGTTGATTGAGCCATGGTGAACACATCCCTAGTTCACCTCTTACACTGAAATTTACTCATTGAAACTTGTCCATTATTATTCGAATCAAACTAGAAATAATCAAAGATTGATCAATACAACCCCTCTATTTACCAGAAACTATTGATTATTAGTCATCTAAGTTACTAACGACTTAATTTGCACCTTATTCCATGTGGGATCGACCCCAACCTTTGTTGGGTTCTATATTTGACAACGACCGCTTACGCTTCTTAATTGAGGTGTAATTTGAGCGTATCACCCATATGATACTGGATGGTCACTTCATAATCTTTTAACAACTCCATCCACCTCCTCTATCTCAAATTCAAATCCTTTTGTGTAAACACACGCTGCAGGCTGCGATGGTCTGTGAACACTTCACACTTTACACTATAGGTAGTGTCTCCAGATCTTGAGTGGATATACCACCGCTGCCAACTCCAAATCATGGGTTCGGTAATTATTCTCATGGGGATTCAATTGCCTTGAAGCATAAGCTATGACATTTTTGTCCTGCATCAACACATCATCTAAACTCGAATGTAAGGCATCACAAAACACAATGAAATCCTTACCTTCAACCGGCAATGATAGGATGGGAGCTGTAGTCAGAAGTGTCTTGAGGTCTTGGAAACTCTCCTCACACTTGTCACACCAAATGAAAGGTACCTCCTTCTGAGTCAACATTGTCAAGTGAGTAGCAATGGAAACAAAGTTCTTGACGAACCTGTGATAATAGCCCGCAAGACCTACAAATCTCCTAATCTCAGTCACAGAGCTAGACCAGACCCAACTCTTAACGGCCTTAATCTTTTGGGGATCCACCATCACACCCTTTTCTAAAACCACATGCCCTAACAAAGCAACCGAAGACAGCCAAAATTCACACTTTGAAAACTTGGCATACAATTTCTGGTGCCTCAGAATCCCCAAAACAATGCAAAGATGCTCTGCATTCTCCTCTTTATTCTTGGAGTAAATCAAAATGTCATCTATAAACACAATAACAAAGGAATACATAAATGACTTGAGGAAACCATTCATTAAACTCATGAAAGCCGTTGGCGCATTGGTCAACCCAAACGATATTACAGGAACTCATAGTGCCCATACCGAGTCTGGAACACCGTATTAGGTATATCCTCAGGCCTAATCTTTAGCTGATGATACCCTAACCTCAAGTCAATTTTAGAAAACACCAAAGCACCCTACAACTGATCAAAAAGTTCATCTATACGGGGTAAAGGATACTTATTTTGGATGGTAATCTTGTTCAATTGTATGTAGTCTATACACATCCTCATCCTACCATTCTTCTTCTTCTTGAATAAGACCGGAGCACCCCAAGGTGAACCACTGGGACTAATAAAATCCCTTATCTAGAAGTTCCTGAAGTTGATTCTTAAGTTCCCTAAACTCTCTCGGAGCCATACGATAAGGAGGAATAGATATTGGGTGAGTGCCCGACTCCAAATATATACATAAGTCAATGTCCTAGTCCGGAGGCATGCCAAGCGAATTCACTGGAAATACCTCCTAAAATTCAGAAACCATTAGAACAGATTCAATGAAAGGAGACTCCATACTAACATTCAAAAAGTGTGCCAAGAAGGCTGAACAACCATTCCCCACTAGCTTCCTAGCCCGAACAAAGGATATAATCTTTGCCGGCATAGGCCTGTATACACCTTCCCACTCTAGTCTATCCCTATCCAAAATCTCTAGTGTTATCGTCTTACAATTATAGTTTAACATAACATGATATGGAGACAGGCAAGTCATACCCAAAATAACATCAAAATCTAGCATATCAAGAATAACTAAATCTACCCAAGTCTGAAAACCCACAAACACCACAGAGAAAGTACGATACACATGGGTCACTATTACAGACTCCCCAACCGGGGTAGAAACATGAATAGAGGAATTAAGAACATCACAAATCAATTTCAGAACCAAGGAAAATTTAACAGATACATATGTATATGTAGAACCTAGATCAAATAAAACAGAAGCCATCCGATCACATACTAGAATTATACCTGTTATCACGGCATCCAATGTCTCGGCCTTAGACTTCCCCGAGAAGGCATAACAATGTTCTCTGTCATCAATTCAGGCAACCTCTCTAGCTGGCTGCGCCACTCCCCTTCCCGCGTTACCATTCCCCATATTTCCATAGCCTCCCTGAAAATTTCCTCGCCCACCCTATGGACGCCCCCTGCCATGGCCACCTCTATGTGCTGGAATTACAGCCTTAGTCTAATGCTGCACCTGATTTTCCGCCTGTCTGAGAGGGCATTTACTATTAAAATGACCCGAATCACCACAATGAAAACATCCATGATCAAGAGAGGGCCTGCTAGCAGAAGAGTAAGAAGCCCTTTGGACTCTAGGAACTGAAAACTACTGATTGGCCCCTGAAAGGCCACCTGTAGAAGCTGGAAGGGTTGACTGAATAGGGAGAGCCAAATAAACCTACTGACTGGGACCCCTGGAGTAAGAACCACTTAAGTTACCCTCATTTCGAGATTTTTTTAGCTAATACCTTAGCCTGCTCAACCTGCCTGATGTCACGCCCTGAGGTTACCCCCTCGACGTAACACGGGACTCGGGACCACAAGGATCCCAAGCTAACCCTTGGTCATAGCTATCTCAAGCATAACAAAAGATAAGCGGAAGCATAATACGGAAACCCAATAAGGAAACATCAATAAGGGTCTAAGGGGCACATAACATACAATATCAAAAAGGAGAACTCGAATAAAAACTATGTATGAAAGCCTCTAATCGTAACATAAGAGTTGCTAGGTCAAGACCCTAGCTAACTCAGAGTATAAAAGTAAAGCTTAAGGGAAAGCATAACTAGTCCTCGAACCATGAGGACTCACCACAGCTGACTAAGGAAGTGGCCTGAGACTCTAGCAATGAAGCTGAGAAGGGGTACCTGAGTCTGCATCATAAAAGGATGCAGCGCAATATGCTTTGTACTATGGAATGTACTAAGTATGTGAGAAATGCATAAGTAAGGAAAACATGCTTAAAAAGGATACTTAACCATAATTCATACCTAGTAAAGTATCATGAAAAGATATCAACATGAAAAGCTAAGTCATAAGGCAAAAGCCAACTTCAAGATGATGTTTCATAAGAAAGTTCATAAAGCTTAGAAAACTTGAAAACATAACCTACGGGAGTTTCTTATAACAGACATGAGACCACGTGAGCTACATGGAATCTAACTGTATAACCCCAGTAAGCAAAGCTGACTTTGAACCCTGCCAAGGAATAAGTCACCATATCCAACTATATAACCCTAGTTGGCAAAGTTGTCCTATGCCCCGCTAAGGCAAGGACACCATACATAAAGACGTGGATCCACTCGCATAAGCCTTTAAGGCACATATCATATCATATCATGACCTACGCTGGCAACATAGTTTATGGGACTAAGGGTACTCTCACCCCGTCCTCTCGGTGCTAAATACTACTCCCAAAACATGCACGTGTAGCTCATAATCATAATGGCATACTCTCATTCCAAATCTTATTCATAAGGACATACTCTCATGCCAAATCTTATACATAAAGCATGAAAACACATTGGGTATCATGCAACTTTCATATCATAGTTCATAAGCTTAGCATAATTATAATTCAAAAACATGCTTTTCTTTCTAAATTCATACTTGAAGAATTAGGCATGCAATTTCATAAATACATAAAGGCCATGATATCTAATCCTGCCAAGTTTCTCTTAAAAATATGCAATTTCCTAGTTTCATACTATAAATCAACTTTCATGCTTGGGCTTTTAAAACAAATAAGAGAATCATACTTAAATCATGAGTAATTAAGAAGAAACCATGAATTTAAACATAGAAACGGATTTCATAAACTTTCCTAAATTTTTTGGATCAAAACCCTAATTTTATATCTTCATAATTCAAAATAAGAATTGGGAAATTTGGGCACAAGGGTGAAAGGAACCCATTGTTAGAAACTCACATACCTTCGTGGAAGACTACCCACTTGATTGGAAAAGAATTAGGAGACTTGACTTGGAGCTTGGAGACTTGAGCTTGAGAGAAATTTTCCTCTTTGATTGAAGAATGATGAACTTAAGAGGGACTTAGGGTAATATGGGTGAAAACCCTTCTAAAAGTAGTCAAAATGACTTCACTTAATACATAATAGGGTGGGAAATGACCAAAATACCCCTAGGAATTAATTGGGAAAAAGTTGGAAATGGGTCAACTTCGAGTGACCACGACTCAGTCTACGCGTCGTGTTTTGGATGATGGTTCGTCGTCTGGAGTCGTAGAACTCAGGATGAAATTTCAAGTTGCAGCTTCACTTCTACGGGTCAACAGTACGAACCCATAGAAGTAATGACGAGTCGTCATTTGAAGTCATCGTTCACTGGAGGGTCAGTTGACTACAGTCAAACCACGAGTCAATCCACGATTCGTCATTCAAATGACGAGTCATGGAATTGACTCATAATCTCTGGAAGGGACTGGGGAAATTAAAAATCCTCTGATCCCTCTCCACGAATCAACAAGATGGACCCATCATTCAAACGATGAGTCATCATTTGACTCGTGGTTCTCAGACCTGAGTGCAGAGTCACAGAAGACATTCCACGAGTACCTTCCATGAGTCGTGGTTCGAACCACGATCCGTGGTTGGACTCGTGACACCTGGAATATGAGAAATTTCTGGGGTTTTTAACTTGAATAGCTGAATACGTGTACGAGGTGTTACAATATCCCCCCCCTTGGGATCATTCATCCTCGAATGAAGGCTAGACAAGGGAAACTGAGGGGAAAACAGCCCAACCAAACATCAAAACATAGAAATCAAGGGGTAATCATAAAATCTGAACTTTTCAACTTGAAAACATGATAAATTAACTTCGTAAAACATGGATGCACACTAAAATCATGAGAGGGACTGATGGAGTAGAATCGGAGGGACATACAAAGGAGGAAACTAGCACCTCAAGCTAGAACTGAATCAGAAGGAAAGAGATGAATATATTTGACCTTCATGGCCTGTTCCACTTCCCAAGTAGCACCCTCAACAAGCTGATTCCTCCAAAGGGCTTTTACCAAAGCGACTTCCTTGTTTCGCAACCTCCGAATCTGACGATCAAGGATCTCCATGGTAACCTCCTTATAGGTGAGACAATCCTTCACACCTACCTCTTCCGAAGGAACAATCAAGCTCGGATCACCAACAGATTTATTCAATAAGGAAACATGGAAAACTGGATGAACCGCTTCCAACTCCGTTGGCAACTCCAACTCATAAGCAACACTACCAACTCTCCTCAAAATCCGATAAGGACCTACAAAATGAGGACTAAGTTTTCCTTTCTTGCCAAACCTCATCACACCCTTCATGGGTGACATCTTAAGGAAAAACCAATCATCATTTTCAAATTCTAACTCCCTTCTCCTCACATCCGCATAAGATTTCTGTTGACTCTGAGCGGTCTTCAACCCTCCCCGAATAAGTTGAACTTTCTCTATGGTCTCATGCACCGAATCTGGACCAATCAAGGCTGCCTCACCAACCTTGAACCAACCAATAGGAGATATATACCTCCGGCCATAAAGTGCCTCATATGGAGCCATCTGGATGCTCGAGTGGAAACTGTTATTGTAGGCAAACTCGATAAGAGGTAAGTGATCATCCCAATTTCCTTTGAAGTCAATAACACAAGCCCTCAACATATCCTCCAAAGTCTGAATAGTACGCTCAGCATGGCCATCCGTCTGAGGGTGAAAAGCTGTGCTAAGCTTCACCTTAGTACCAAGACCCTTATGAAACGATCTCCAAAACTGAGATATAAAATAAGGACCCCTATCAGAAATGATAGACAAAGGAACACCATGCAATCGGACTATCTCCAGAATGTAGAGTCTGGCATAATCATCCGTTGTATCTGTAGTCTTAACAGCCAAGAAATGGGATGACTTGGTCATCCGATCAACGATCACCCAAATAGAATCATGTTGCCTTCGAGTACGAGGCAAACCCGCCATAAAGTTCACATTGATTGCTTCCTATTTCCAAGTGGGAAGGTCAATATTCTGAAGCATACCACCTGGCCTTTGATGTTCCACCTTTACTTGTTGATAGTTGGGACACTTAGCCACAAACTCGGCTATGTCCTTCTTCATACCATTCCACCAAAAGACTTCTCGTAGGTCACGGTACATCTTAGTGGCACCCGGATGAATGGAGTATCCAGAACTGTGAGCCTCAGACAAAATCTGTTGTCTCAACCCATCAACATCTGGCACACATAAGCGACCTTGATAACGAAGCACACCATCTACCCCTTGGGAGAAAATCTCAACCCTTTGCTGACGAACTGCACCCTTAAGTTGAAGTAGAATGGGATCTTGGTCTTGCTTGGCTTTCACCTCAGCCACCAAGGACAATTCGGCACCATTAGTTACAATCACACCACCTTTGGTCGAGTCCATAAGGCAAACTCTCAACCGAGCAAGCCTATGAACTTCTTTAACCAAATCCTTCTTTCCATATTCAATAGAAGCTACACTTCCCATGGAAAACCTACTCAAACCATCCGCCACAACATTGGCCTTACCCAGATGGTAAAGCACACTCATATCATAATCCTTAAGGAGCTCAAGCCATCTCCTTTGTCGCAAATTCAATTACTTTTGATTGAACACATATTGAAGACTCTTATGATCGGTGAAAACATCCACATGCACACCATACAAGTAGTGCCTCTAAATCTTCAAAGCAAAAACCACGGCCGCTAGCTCAAGATCATGCGTAGGGTAGTTCTTCTTATGTACCTTAATCTGTCTCAAGGCGTAAGAAATCACCTTGCCCCGTTGCATCAAAACACAACCCAAACCAATTCTGGAGGCATCACAATGCACAACAAAATCATCAAGGCCCTCGGGTAGAGCCAATACTAGAGTTGTAGTCAATCGAGTCATCAATTCCTGAAAACTTTTCTCGCAAGAGTTGGACCACTGAAACTTAACATTTTTCTGAGTCAATCGGGTCAATGGGGAAGCAAGGGAAGAAAACCCTTCCATAAATCTCCTATAATAACCAGCCAAACCTAAGAATCTTCTAATATCAGACGGAGAAGTAGGTCTAGGCCAGTTCTTTACTGCCTCGATCTTTTGAGAATCAACCTGAATACCATCTTTAGTCACAATATGACCCAGAAAAGCAACAGACTGCATCCAAAACTCACACTTGCTAAACTTAGCAAACAACTGTCTATCCTTGAGAGTTTGCAACACAACCCTCAAGTGATCCGCATGCTATTCCTCACTCCGATAGTAGATGAGGATATCATCAATGAAAACAATCACAAACATATCCAAATACTGTTTGAACACATGGTTAATCAAATCCATAAAAGCTGCAGGAGCATTCGTTAGACCAAAAGACATAACAACCAACTCATAATGACCATACCGAGTCCTGAAGGCTGTCTTCGGGATATCACATTCCCGAACCTGAAGCTGATGATAACCAAATCTAAGGTCAATTTTGGATAAGAAACTGACACCCTGAAGCTGATCGAACAAGTCATCAATCCTAGGAATGGGATACTTATTCATGATTGTGACCTTTTTCAACTGACGATAATCAATACACATTCTAAGAGATCCATCCTTCTTCCGAACAAACAAAACTAGGGCACCCCAAGGAGAAATACTAGGCCTGATGAAACCCTTATCAAGCAAGTCTTTCAGCTGATCTTTCAACTCCTTGAGTTCCATGGGGGCCATCCTATAGGGAGGAATAGAGATAGGATTCATATCCAGAAGAAGATCTATCCCAAAGTCAATTTCCCGCTCGGGAGGGACTCCGGGCAAATCATCGGGAAATACTTTTGGAAATTCGTTCACAATAGGAACAGACTGAATAGTCGGGGTCTCGGACTCCGTGTCCATAACTCGAACTATATGATAGACATAACCCTTAGAAATCATCCTCGTAGCCTTAAGATAAGATATGAAATGACCCTTCGAAGAAGAGGAATTTCCTTGCCATTCTAGAATAGGTTCATTAGGAAACTTGAAACTAACCACACGGGTGTGGCAATCAACTGAGGCATAACATGCATACAACCAACCCATACCAAGAATGACATCAAAATCAGTCATCTCCAACTCTACTAAATCCGCTGAAGTGACTCTATGAAGGACTGAGATATGGCAATTTTGATAGACTCTTTCGGCTAGGACTGACTCACCAACAGGAGTAGAAACATGAAAGGGTTCTAAAAGCAATTCAGGATGTATCTGGAACTTACAAGCCACATAAGGGGTTATAAAAGATAAGGATGCACCGGGATCCAACAAGGCATACACATTAAGAGAGAAGACTTTTAACATACCGGTAACCACATCTGGTGAACTCTCTTGATCCTGATGGGAGGACATATCATAAAGACAGTTCTGGCACTGACCACCAGAACTAGAAGTTGCGCCCTGCAGGGTTGGTCTGCCACCTGAAGTTGCTGGGGTAGACTGAGCCCTACCACCTCCTTGACCCTTCCTAGCTGAAGGTTAATCCTTGATACGATGTCCAGCATGACCACAACCAAAGCAACCACCTGACTGGCCAAACACTCGCCAACATGATTCTTCCCACACTTAGCACAAGATGGGTAGGAGGGTCCCTTAGTAACACTACCCTGAGACTGGGAATAAGAACCATACCCTCTACCACCCTGATCATGATGAGGCTTCTGAGCCTGGGTAGGAGCACTAGCAGAAGAGTGAACCAGACCTGATAACTTCTTCTGGAAAGAAGAGCGATGTCCACCTCCGGACTTGTGATGAACAAAACCTGATCCCTCGGATCTAACCCTCTTGTTCTCCCTAGCCATCTCTTTAAGCTTATCACCCTCAATCTGATGGGCATGAGTCATGAGACGAGAGATGTTCATGTCACTCAATAACAAGACAGACCTACACTCCTTCTTCACTATATCAGAAACACCATAGATGAACTTGCTCATTTGATCATGCGGGTCCGCTACCATGGAGGGAACATATCTAGACAACTGAGTGAACTTAAAACTATACTCTTGCATCGATATCGGACCTTGTCTCAAGTTCACAAATTCCTCCACTTTTGCTTGCCTCAACTCACGGGGAAAGAACCTATCAAGAAAGGCTCTCTCAAAACCCTCCCAATTCATGGGGATCGCATCCCTCACTCTAGCCTCCTTCCATTGCGTGAACCAAATGTGAGCCACATCCTTGAGTTGATAGGATTCAAGCTCAACACAATCAACCCCAACAACTTGCATAACCTCAACGATCTTCTTCACTTCATCAATAAAGTTAAGCGGGTCCTCACTCACTTTCGAACCCCAAAACTCCGGTGGGTTCCTACGAAAAAAGTCACAAACTTGGGCCTCTACCCCACCTTGAGGATGAATAGGGGTGGGAGACGGATGATTGGCCTGAGTGGCCAAATTCTGGGCTAGCAAATGAATAGCATTCCTAAACTCATCATTCGTGACATCAGGAATCGGAACTTGAGGAGCGACATTTTGAGCGACTCGGGGAGGCATAGCACATCAATGAGGCATAATCTGAAACACATAAGATAAGGATTAGAGGAATATTAGGCTTATGCTCTATCGCACGATATGATCATGAAAGAAGTGAAGTTTTTCTAAGACATCTCATAGCTTCCCTTTCATATGTGTGGCGCGCTTCACACACATGAAAAAGACTCTACTCGATGCGGCTTTCAGACATCCTAGGACCCTTGAACCTGGCTCTGATACCAAGTTTTTCACTCCCCGATGTTACCCCCTAGACGTAACACGAGACTCGGGACCACAATGATCCCAAGCTAACCCTTGGTCATAGCATTCTCAAGCATAACAAAAGATAAGCGGAAGCATAATACGGAAACCCAATAAGGAAACATCAATAAAGGACTAAGGGCCACATAACATACAATATCAAAAAGGGGAACTCGAATACAAACTATGTCTGAAAGCCTCTAGTCGTAACATAAGAGTTGCTAGAACAAGACCCTAGCTAACTCGGAGTATAAAAGTAAAGCTAACATAAGGAAAAGCATAACTAGTCCTCGAACCATGAGGACTCACCACAACTGACTAAGGAAGTGGCCTAAGACTCTAGCCACGAAGCTGAGAAGGGGTACCTGAGTCTACATCATAAAAGGATGCAACGCAATATGCGTTAGTACTATGGAATGTACTAAGTATGTGAGCAATGCATAACTAAGGAAAACATGCTTAAAAAGGGTACTTAACCATAATATATACGTAGTAAAGTATCATGAAAAGATATCAACATGAAAATATAAGTCATAAGGCAAAAGCCAACTTCAAGATGATGTTTCATAAGAAAGTTCATAAAGCTTAGAAAACTTGAAAACCTAACCTACGGGAGTTTCTTATAACCGACATGAGACCACGTGAGCTACATGGAATCTAACTGTATAACCCCAGTTAGCAAAGCTGAATTTGAACCCTGCCAAGGAACAAGTCACCATATCCAACTATATAACCCTAGTTGGGAAAGTTGTCCTATGCCCCGCTAAGGCAAGGACACCATACATAAAGACATGGATCCACTCTCATAAGCCTTTAAGGCACATATCATATCATATCATGACCTACAATGGCAACGTAGTTTATGGGACTAAGGGTACTCTCACCCCATCCTCTCGGTGCTAAATACTACTCCCAAAACATGCACGTGTACCTCATAATCATAAAGGCATACTCTCATGCCAAATATTATTCATAAGGGCATACTCTCATGCCAAATCTTATACATAAAGCATGAAAACACATTGGGTATTATGCACTTTCATATCATAGTTCATAAGCTTAGCATAGCCATAATTCAAAAACATGCTTTTTTTTCTAAATTCATACTTGAATAATTAGGCATGCAGTTTCATAAATACATAAAGGCCATGATATCTAATCACGCCAAGTTTCTCTTGAAAACATACAATTTCATAGTTTCATGCTATAAATCAACTTCCATGCTTGGGCTTTTAAAATCAATAAGAGAATCATACTTAAATCATGAGTAATCAAGAGGAATCCATGAATTTAAACATAGAAACTGATTTCATAAACTTTCCCAAATTTTTCGGATCAAAACCCTAATTTCATATCTTCATAATTCAAAATAAGAATTGGGAAATTTGGGCACAAGGGTGAAAGGAACCCATTGTTAGAAACTCACATACCTTGGTGGAAGACTACCCACTTGATTGGAAAAGAATTAGGAGACTTGACTTGGAGCTTGGAGACTTGAGATTGAGAGCAATTTTCCTCTTTGAGTGAAGAATGATGAACTTAAGAGGGACTTAGAGTAATATGGGTGAAAACCCTTCTAAAAGTAGTCAAAATGACTTCACTTAATACATAATAGGGTGAAAAATGACCAAAATACCCCTAGGAATTAATTGGGAAAAAGTTGGAAATGGGTCGACTTCCAGTGACCACGACTCAGTCTACGCGTCGTGGTTTGGATGATGGTTCGTCGTTTGGAGTCGTAGAACTCAGGCTGAAATTTCAAGTTGCAGCTTCACTTTTACGGGTCAATAGGACGGACCCATAGATGTAATGATGAGTCGTCATTTGAAGTCGTCGTTCACTGGAGGGTCAGTTGACTACAGTCAAACCATGAGTCAATCCATGATTCGTCATTCAAATGACGAGTTGTGGACTTGACTCATAATCTCTGGAAGGGACTGGGGAAATTAACAATCCTCTGATCCCTTTCCACGAGTCAACAAGATGGACCCATCATTCAAACGACAAGTCATCTTTTGACTCGTGGTTCTCAGACCTGAGTGCAGAGTCACAAAAGACATTCCACGAGTGCCTTCCACGAGTCGTGGTTTGAATCACGATCCGCGGTTGGACTTGTGAAACCTGGAACATAAGAAATTTCTGGGGTTTTTAACTTGAACAGCTGAATACGTGTACGAGGTGTTACACCTGACCCCCTCCAGTTTCTTTACATAATCAGTGACCTTATTAAAACTCTTCCCTGCAAAATTCATATGAACGGATAGAACCTGCAACTCAGTATTCAGACCCTTAACATACAGACGAATCCTCTCCTCCTTAGTGCCCGATAGTTGGGTAGCATAATGAGACAAGACATGAAACTTAGCCTCATAAGCTGAAATAGACATATTGTTTTGCTCAAGGGCAAGAAACTCATCCTTCTTGCGATCTCTCAGAGTGCGAGGCACATATTTCTCCAAAAAACAGGGCATGAAACTGAGCCCAAGTCATCGGAGGCAAGACTGAAGATCGACACTCTACATGAGCCCTCCACCACTGCTTGGCATCATCCTGCAGCTGAAAAGTAACAAACTCCACCCGATGCTTCTGTACAATACCCAACTTATGCAACCTTTCATAGCAATCCAAAATAAACTAAAAGGCATCCTCCTTCCCTGTGCCATGAAACGACGAACGTTTCAACTTCAAGAACTTGGTCAACAACTCGTGTTCAGTCCCCGTCATGACAAGGTCTATCATTGGATAGAAGAATACATCAGTATCTGATGTTTCATCCATCTTGGGAGATATGGCAACAACTGAATGAGCGCCTAGAACCTGATCCGCTTGCAAAGTGGGGTGGCTCCAGTACCTGCCATCTCACTAAGAAATGCCAACACCTACTGAATTACCTTGGATGACATAGGGGGAATACCTGTACCTCCAATCGGTGCCGCCTCCTCCTATTCCCTGCCTTCCTCGTGCACAACCTCAACCTCCTCCTTAATAAGATCCTGGGGTGGGAGAGGGGTCAACGCCCTTGTCTCAACCGCTGCTTGAGCTCCACCTCTGGCGGGTGTTGCTCTTCCTCTGCCCTTAACCCTGCCCATTCCTCTTCCTCTAGCCACCGGTCCCGCAGCTGGAGCTGCTTCCCTTGCTCAATTTTGTCTGGTGTTAACCATCTGCGGACAAAAGAATTAAGGATGTTAGATACCAATTTGGATCACCAGATACCAATTGGAATCAAGTTATAGCACGGAGGAAGAAATAATAGATAGATTTCTAAAGTCCTGTAGCCTCTCAAGGAAAAGTACAGACATCTCTATACTGTTCCGCAAGACTCTACTAGACCCGTTTTGGTATGACAAGATCAACGAACCTAGGGCTCTAATACCATCTTTGTCATGACCTAAACCATCGTGAGTTGCACCCACCCTAAACTTCCCGTGAACGAATCAAGTAACCAAGTCAACACTTGTCAAAATCTATGCAACTAAGACTAATTTGCATTAAATAAACTAAGGTTCACATCTTAAACATAATTAACAAGAATACCTGTGGAAATAACCCCTAGAATCTGAAAGTCATGTAACAAAACATCTAACAAATCTAGAATATGGGGATGCAACCCCAAACAAAAGGAATCTAAGTCTGAACAATGGACTAGAGAGAGTAGATGAATCCATGGAAGCCCGGAAGAAGTAGCCCACCCTTAGATTCAGGAAACGCTCGTATCATAGCTGAGGTTACAAAGAAGCCGCCAAAATATGCCCTGTACTCAACAAAATAAGAGAAACTGCATTATTAATACACAAAAAAACAACAGTAAACTGGTAGGATCATTGGCCAGCTCCAATAAATAAAATATGAACACTTAACTAAAACTTACTAAGGAAGGACAAACATGTATAAACAAGTCAGCAATTATAGTCCAAACTCTCATTCATCAACCTGACCTATCAACTACATGAAACGTATCCTAAAACCACAACAACACCAATAGGTATAACCCATACGCCATTCAAGTAACCCCGACCATCCAAGGATCCCTAAGACATCATCTATAATATTTAACATACAATCCTGGTCTACACAAGAACCAACCTAACATTTAAACACAACACCCGACCACTCATGGACCAATATGCAGTAATGAAATCATAAGAAATAAATGTCCACTCATGGAACCAACACACAAAGCATGACCAAACATGTACGAGGCATGGTACCCGAGCCAACCATGATAGAATATGTACCAAGAGTGGTACCCGATCTAACCGATAGATATCTCGTACCAGGCGTGGTACCCGAGCCAACCAATGAATTATACCAAGCATGGTACCCAAGCCAACTGAATGTCACAGAACACAACAATCAATCACAATGAACACGCACCACACTTGTAAAACCAACAAGTATAAAAGACAAGTTCATTACACAAGATTGACAACCAGATATCAGTAACATTCATTAACTTATTTGTCACAGCCTGAAACTGGGCCGCAATGGCGCCTACATACCCCCGGTACGCATGTCAACCCAATAACGCATAAGATAAAATAAAGCAGTTTTAATAAGGAAAGAGAAAGAGAAATATGAAAAAATAGGGGCCAACAGTAGAGATACATACCAACTGTAAGAAATATACAAAAATGGCCCTAAAGTGACCGAGAAGACAAACTATATAGAAGAACCAATCTCAGACCTGGTTTCACCGATACAAGAGCGTCTAAAGTACGGAGTAGCTATACAACTACGACTATCTATCAAAAATACAAAATATAGATAGAAAAGTAGATGGAAAACAGTAAAAGTCTCTAAAACACCAGATCTCTCCATGATCCGAACAACGACTGGCCACGAATGATCAGAAGATCATCGAGGGTGGCTCGTACTAGGTGTTGCATCAGAAAAAGATGCAGAGTGTAGTATGAGTACTAAAACAACAGGTACCCAGCAGGCATCATAGGTCGATCGAGTGTAGAAAGATAATATATAATATAAATTACAGGAAAGTAAGTTAACTATAGGGATCCACCTAAATCTAGTTATCAACTGAAAAAAAGGCTAACCGAGCTAACGGAGAAGAAGGCAATAACAATAATAGACAAGGCAACAGATAATCCAAGTACACTCAAGCAAATGCAATGAAATGGGGGATGATATGGTGCATGAATGTATAAAAAGTAAAAGTAAAAATCTGGTATCTGGTACCTCGCGACGCCTAGAATTTAACCATGGACTCATAAACATATGCATAGAAATTAAAACCTGAATATGTGTTCATCGGGGCACCCAGAATTGGTCATTGGACTCATCAATAGAAAAGTAAATGGAAAAATGGTCTGGAAACGTCCCTCAGACCGGCATAAAAGTGGTTGTTTTTCTTTCCTTTCCAAAACCAATAGTAAAACCAAGATAGTTCCTTCTAAAAATTTGAAAATCATGATAAACATGACAAATCTCAAGTTTAGTCCAAAATCTCAAAAATTTCTTTCTTTCTGTACCGCTAGGTATGCAATTGCAGTATGAGCATATAACTTTTCAAATTCAAAGAGTATACCACACAAGCAGGGCAAACAGGGAAAAATACCCTCCAAATAAGAGAATTGACATGGAACTTCATCCAATCCATGCTATGGCCTCAGGCCCACAATTACACACGATGATAAAATCTTCTATATATACTTAAAAAGAGAATAGTCTAGCCTAGGATCTTGCCAAGTGGTAACATATGATCATGACATGTGTTGTTTTTTAGGACAAGTTAGTTAATTAGGTAAGAATTAGTTAGTAGTTACTACTTGATAAATCTGTAATTATAAAATAAATTTTTTTGAAAAAAAACTTTGATATTTTTTATACAGTTTTTAATAGTTAAATTCTACAAAATAATTAAAATACCAAAAAAATAGGAACTTTAAAATCTTCTATAAAAAAACCTAAAAATCGTAAATTCAAATAATTTAAAGGAAAAAATACCAAAAAATAGAAACTTTAAAATCTTCTACCAAATAACTAAAAAAATCATAAATTAAAATAATTTAAAGGAAACAAGTATAAAAGAACTTAATTTTCAATAAATAAATAAAAAATAATAATTTTGTAATAAAAATTTCTACACTTTATATTTATAAAAGAAAAAAATTGATTTTAGATGTCGATTATTTTAAATACACTTTATCTTAACTCTTTAAGTCTTGAAAGAAATATTGTTTCGGTTCGTTTTTATATAAAAGAGAAAAGTTTTCCTAAGATCTTGCCAAGTGTTTGCTTATACGTGTACAATCTTAAAACACTTTATTTAACTTAGTTAATATTTAGTTAGTATTTCCTTTATTTATTTTTTACACTTCCTAAAATTATTTAAATAATCTAATTACTTCTGTCGACTAAATCTTTTCTTAACTTTAAAATTCTACATCATAAATAAAATACACAAAAACAGTGAACTTTCAAAATTTGAAAAAAATAACAAAGAAAATTTCAATTCAAATAAATTTTGTTTAATATTTTAAAAATATAAATTCTACATAATGCTTAAAAATATCAAACTTTTTAACTCTAACCTTTACATTTTGTCCACTTTTAGTTGCGGAGATAATTACAACTTCTCTACTTTATTGTGTATAAAGGCTAAAATAAAATAATAATAATAATAATAATGATTATATATATATATTTTTTAAAAACGGCATCTAAAGCAACCCTACGTGTTAATAATCTTTCCCATTTCCCTCATGCTTTATCGAGTGGCATCATCAGAAAAGGATACGTGCCATTGTTAAGGAAAAAGAACTACACATCACAAAAATAATTTCTAAACAATTCAAATGACGCCTCTTTATTATAGTCAGTTTCCTCACGTCTCTCAATTAGTCAATACCCATTTTATAACCCTCCTCATTAATTATTTACTATTAATTAGTAATTAACACGGAAAATAAGTAACTGCCTTCATTTGTACTTATCTCAAACCGTGAAAGGGGGAAGCGCAGTTACCATCTACGCTACTGTCGGATAAGTTTTGGTTAAAAAATGGGCAAGAGGAAGTTAAAAGTAAAAGACAGATTCAAACTTTCTGCAATAGTTTCGACGTTTTTTTTTGCAGATCAAAAAGCTTACGAAGGAGAGGCATCAAGATTCTTTGCCGACTTCTACGGTGCCGTTGGGATCAACACTGGAAGATCTACCATGATGCTCATGAATAACAACTCCCTAAGGCCTCAGGCTCAAGTTCAACTTTCTTCATCTTCTGGAATTTTGCCCGACTCGGCTACCTATTCATTCATCAAAGGAGACCCATTTTGATGGTGAAAGCGATCTCTTGCGGAGTTTCAGCAATAACATCAATTTGAATTTGTTAAGCGATCTCTCTTAACGGCTTTTGGATTATTATCCTTTTTTTTCTTCAACTCGCCAGAGGTAAAACTCTTTCAAAAGTCTTTAATAATTTCAAAATTTATACTCATTTTTTTGTTCATCTTAATACTAAAGTTTGCATGTTTTGATTGTTTTATTGTTCACTTACGAGAATTAAATACTATTCCCTCCGTTTCAATTTGTTTGATCTACTTTCTATTTTAGTTCGTTTAAAAAAGAATGACCCTTTCCCTTTTTAGTAACTTTTTAATTTCTACTTTCCACCTGACATCTTTAAGACCACAAGATCAAAGGTAATTTTGGTATATTTCACCTATCTTTAATTTATGACCACAAGATTCAAAAATCTTATTTATTTTATTAAACTTCGTGCCAAGTCAAAATAGGTCAATTAATTTGAAACGGAGCGAGTAACTTTTATTTGATATTTTTCCTTATTAATTATCGTTTATTTTATTTGTGAATTTATTATTTTATAATGAGGACTTTGTTTATCTTTATAGTAGATAGGACTGATAATCTTTTCTTTTAATTGTTTATGACAAATTCTTTTTTTTTATATGGCTTACTTATGGATCCGTTGTGGATCTCTGGACACTGGAGTCGATGGATACAATATATATGATGCAAACAATTAAGTAAGCACTACACGTACAATGGTATGTCTTCACCGTCTTTTTGACAGTGTCATTATCAATTTTTCTGGATTGATTTTTGTGTTATTATCTCATTATTTTTCAGTATATTTCCACAAATCCGAGTATGATGTTGTTGTTATGTATTACAAACTGCTTCTTAATTTTTTTTGCATGTTTAATTTATAGACAGTTTTGACAATACAGACATGGTTCATTTTGTAATTCTTAATTTCTGAATGTCAAATAATTGGACCAACTGTCATACAAAACTTATTAATAAAAAAAAACTAATTTTATAAATTTACTGAATGCAACAAACATAAAAGAAAAAAATCCAAAGGAAGGAAGTATTTTGGGAATTGGCTATTCTCCTTTCCAGTGGTTTCTTCTAGCATACAAGCAGTGTGAAGAAATATCTTCCGTATATCTAACATCTATTAATCTGTGGACAGCTGTCAATTCTGTTTCTCATATAACAGGTAATATACATGTCAGTGATTTTCTATCGAGCTCAAAACTGTTAGGACAAGTAGATGGTTATGGGAGTTTAGAGGTTACTAAATGAGTTTAGATGATTAATATATGAGGTAAAACGATAAAATATCTACTGTTGAGTGCCTGTCATATTAGAGTCAACAACTCTATTTAAAAGTAAATGTATAATATATTTTCCAGCTTGAATTATAGCAGCCGGTTCGTTCAATCTTTACAATAAAAAATTCTACATATTTGAAATATAACTCTCTATAGTAAAATCAAAAACTTTTGAACTAAAATTAAAAGATAAATATGTTTGGGGTGAATTTCAAAGTAAGGGATATGCATAACTCACGGCTGTAGCGACGACTTCTAAATGTACTCTTACAATGGCCTAAGTCTTATCTTATAAGACTAGATACCTTGGCCATTTATGTTATAGTGTATGTCCTCTGTTACAATTTATTTTATTTTATTTTTTAATTTATTTTGTAAAAATTATCATTTGCAAAGTTAGAAATAATTTAACTTAAAAATTTAGTTTTACCTCCGATAACAAATTTTTATTGTCACACAAATGTTATGACATATTTAACATCACAAGTTTTGAAAGTCTGATAGCCGTTTATATTTACTTGTCCATTATTGACATGACACACCCTTAAAAAATAATAAATAATAGAGATAATTTTATTGTATCACTCTTTGAATAATAAATACTATTTAATAGCAAAAATAAAATAAACACAAAATAATTGTATTTAATAGCAAAATTAAAATAGCAAAAAATATATTAGGTAATAAATAGTATTTAATAGCAAAAATAAAATACACAAAATGATAAAACATTATTCGAATAATTGTAGAATGAAAAATAATAATAAGACTTACATTTATATGTAATGATGATTTTAATTAATTTTGTTTTTTTAGAATAAATCTAACTGGAGCCTAATATATGTTATTTTTCCGGTTATAATTTATGTTATAAAAATGAAATTCGGAGTCAATCAAATTTTTTATATATTTTAAAAATATTTTAAGTTCTTAATATTATAATTCATTGTATTTTTTACGTAATTTTTATATAATCTGTGTTATTTTATTTGTCCCAATTTATGTGGCAGATGAATTTTGAGTGTTAATCAAATTTTTTATATGTTTTTTTAAATAAATTAAATTATTTGACACGGAGTTTAAGAAAATAAGGAAGACTTTTGAATCTTGTGGTTAATAATTAAAGATATGTCAAATGTACCAAAATGTCCTTTGATCTTGTGGTCTTAAACATGCCATGTGGAAAGTTAAAATTGAAGAGTTGTCAAAAAAAAAAAAGACATTCTTTTTGAAACGTACTAAAAAGTAGACCAAACAAATTGAAACGGAGGGAATATAATTTATAGTATGTTTTACGTGATTTTCACATAATACATGTTTCTTCTTTTGCCTCAATTTGATGTGATACAGATGTAATTTTGAGAGTCACCCAAAAATTTTATGAGGTTTTAAATATTTAAGTTATTAATTATTGTGGTTTATAATATATTTTTTATATAATTTACAGAATATATGTTACTTCCTTTATCATAACTTATACAACAACAACAACATACCCAGTGTATTCCCACAGCGTGGGGTCTGGGGAGGGTAGAGTGTACGCAGACCATACCACTACCTCAGAGGTGAGGTAGAGAGGCTGTTTCCGATAGACCCCCGGCTCGAGCAAAAAAGAAAAAAAAAAAGAAAGAAAAAGAGGCTAAAAAGGGCATATCAATGATACATGATAAAACAAGATAAAAGAAAACAAGAGACGGTAGGAAGCAATATGTAGTAACAAACAACAGACAGACAGACAGACAGAAACAGAGCACTGCCACACAATACTACCACGAGGAGTCCAAGAACAAGAACAAGAAACTATAAGCGTGACCCTACGATTACTAGTCGGGACACTAGGGAAAAACACTCCTACCTACACCCACTTCTACCTACTACTCTTCTACCCTAATCCGCGTCCTCCACACCTTCCTATCTAGGGTCATGTCCTCGGTAAGCTGCAACTGCGCCATGTCCTGTCGAATCACCTCTCCCCAATACTTTTTCGGTCTACCTCGTCCTCTCCTGTAACCATCCATAGCCAACCTCTCACACCTCCGCACTGGAGCATCCGTGCCTCTCCTCCTCACATGTCCGAACCATCTCAACCTCGCTTCCCGCATCTTATCTTCCACCGACGCCACACCCACCTTATCTCGGATATCCTCATTCCTAATCCTATCTCTCCTAGTAAACCCGCACATCCATCGCAACATCCTCATCTCCGCCACCTTCATCTTTTGAATATGGGCGTTCTTTACTGGCCAACACTCAACTCCATACAACAAAGCTGGTCGGACCACCACTCTGTAGAATTTGCCTTTAAGTTTAGTAGGCACCTTCTTATCGCACAAGACTCCAGATGCGAGCCTCCATTTCATCCACCCAACACCAATACGATGGGTGACATCCTCATCAATCTCTCCACTTCCTTGGATAATAGACCCAAGATACTTGAAACTCCCTTTCTTTTGGATGACTGTGTATCCAGCTTCACTTCTACGTCATCATCCTGAGTCGCCTCACTGAACTTGCACTCCATATATTCAGTCTTGGTCCTGCTCAACCTAAACCCCTTCGACTCGAGGGTCTGTCTCCAAACCTCCAACTTAGCATTAACTCCTCCGCGAGTCTCGTCCACCAAAACTACATCATCCGCAAATAACATGCACCATGGCACCTCACCTTGTATTTGTCGCGTCAACACATCCATTACCAAGGCAAATAGAAACGGGCTAAGGGTCGATCCCTGGTGCAACCCCATCAACACGGGAAAGTGCTCCGAATCTCCTCCCACAGTTCTAACGCGAGTCTTGGCCCCCTCATACATGTCCTTAATTGATCTGGTGTACGCCACGGGTACACCTCGAGCCTCCAAGCACCTCCAAAGAACCTCCCTAGGGACTTTATCATACGCCTTTTCTAGATCGATGAACACCATGTGCAAGTCCTTCTTCCTTTCCCTGTAATGCTCCACCAGTCTTCTAAGGAGATGGATAGCTTCTGTAGTCGAGCGTCCTGGCATAAAGCCGAACTGGTTCTCTGAAATAGGCACGATCTGTCTCAACCTCAACTCCACTACCCTCTCCCAGACCTTCATAGTGTGGCTTAGCAATTTGATACCCCTATAGTTGTTGCAACTCTGAATATCGCCCTTGTTCTTGTACAAAGGAATCATCGTGCTCCATCTCCAAGCTTCAGGCATCTTTGCCGTTCTAAAAATACCATCAAACAACTCGGTTAGCCACTTCACACCTGTCTCACCCGAGCTTTTCCAAAAATCCACGGGAATCTCATCTGGCCCCGTCGCCCTACCCCTTCGCATCTTACGAATCGCAACCCTAACCTCTTCAACCTTTATACGGCTACAATAATCATAGTCCCGACGCCTCTCTGAGTGTGCCAAATCTCCCAGCTCAAAGCTTTTGTCCCCCCCTTCATTCAAGAGTCCATGAAAGTAAGACTGCCATCTCCTCCTAATGAGTACCTCATCTACTAGTATTTTGCCATCTTCGTCCTTGATGCACTTCACTAGGTCAAGGTCCTGAGTCCTCCTCTCTCTAGCCTTTGTTAACCTGTATAACTTCTTATCCCCACCTTTATCCTCTAAAGCCGCGTATAAGCTTTCAAAGGCTGCCGTTTTAGCTGCCGTTACAGCTAACTTAGCCTCCTTCCTAGCTAACTTATACGCCTCCCTATTCCTTCGCCTCTCCTCCTCATCCTTACTCTCTACCAACTTCGCATATGACCCCTTTTTTGCCTCCACCTTTCCTTTTACTTCTCCGTTCCACCACCAGTCCCCTCGATGCTTGCCAGAACGACCTCTCGAGACACCCAAAACCTCTCTAGCCGTCTCCCTTATGCAACTAGCGGTCGTATCCCACATATTATCCACATCCCCACTACTCTCCCAAGCCCCCCTAGTCAACAACTTCTCCCCTATTTCCCGTGCACTAGCCATAGTCAGGCTACCCCATTTAATCCTAGGCCGGTCATCCACAATCCTCTTCTTTTTCTCCTTCGTGATCTCTAAATCCATCACTAAGAGTCTATGTTGGGTCGACAGATTCTCACTTGGGATAACCTTACAGTCTTTACAAAGACCTTTATCCCCTGTCCTAAGGAGCAAAAAGTCTATCTGAGTCTTGGCCACCGAACTACGGAAGGTAACCAAGTGCTCCTCCTTCTTCGGGAAACTAGAGTTAGCTACTCTCAACCCAAAGGCTCTAGCGAAATCTAAGAGTGCGGCACCCCCTTCATTCCTATCCCCGAAACCTAAGCCTCCATGCACATCGTCATAACCCCTCGAAGATGCCCCGATGTGCCCATTGAAATCTCCTCCAATGAAGAGCTTCTCAGTATCAGGCAAACCTCCCACTACCTCGTCCAAAACCTCCCAAAAGCGTTTCTTCTCCTCCTCATCTAAGCCCGCTTGTGGTGCGTACGCACTAATAATGTTCAAAGTAGACCCTCCAAGGACTAACTTAATTGTCATCAACCTATCGTTGACCCTCCTAACCTCCACCACTTGCTCTCTCAACTCCTCACCCACTAGGATACCTACCCCATTCCTATTCCTCACACCTCCTGAGTACCACAACTTATACCCGTCTACCTCTCGCGCCTTAGTGCCCACCCATTTAGTCTCCTGGACACACGCTATGCTAATCCTCCTCTTCCTTAGGACCTTCACTAGCTCTATGGACTTTCCGGATAAAGTCCCTATGTTCCAAGACCCTATTCTCAACCTAGATGCTCCCTTAACCCCTTTACCTCTTCTTCCCCTCGCCCCCGCCCCCGCCCCCGGCCCCGGCCCCACCCCCGACCCCGCCCCCAAACCCGAGTGCAACCGATGACATGACCCTACTCGACCATCATTCACCAAAGCCACTAAAACGTGCGCTATAATCAAGGATAAACCAACTCCACCAACTACTCTATACTAAACAACTATATGACAAGAAAAGCAAAATAAAGTACAAGAGACCGGAACTACACTACCAAACACGATATAGAGCCAATAATTTGCTTCCCGAATACACTAGACGTCAAAATCAATATAAAATTTAAAAATTTTAAAAACTAGACAAAAAACTGAGGAAGAAAATAACAGCTAGGGATAGAAGTCACCGGGGTCAAACTGTGAGGAGAGAAGGACGGTCTGCTTGCTAAAGTGGTTGGATTCCGGCAAGGTGGGGTGGCGAAATTGGTCGCCGGAATCTTCTTGTTCGCCGGAGTCTTGGTGGTCGTCGGAAGCTCGGTGGATGCCGGATCTGAGGTTGCAAAGGACCTGCAAGGAGAAGATATACCAAAAACACAAAGAAAATAAACAAAGAGAGCAAGATAATGAATCAGATCCGGCCGGAGCAGATCTAGCCGGAGCAGATCTGACCGGCGTCCAGCTAGAGAGAGGGGTGGCGGCTAGTGGCGTTCACTGGTCGATGGTGACCGGAGAACGTGGCGGCACAGTGGTGGCCGGAGAATGGCCCTGAATTCTGATGAAGGTTTGTATTTTCAGGGAAGCAGAATCTACAACTTAATTTCTCTACTTTCGCCGGCAATCCTGTCGCCGCCGTGTAGAAGGCGGAAAGCGGCGGAGCTAGGTGGAGGAGTACGGCGGAGCCACCTGACGCTCCGAGCAAAGTCGCTGCTCCGAGCAAAGTAGCTGCTCCGATTTGTTATAAATAAAAATTTGAGAGTTAATTAATTTTTTATAGATTTTTTGAAAATATATAGTTATTAATTATTGTGATTTATAATATTTTTGATATTTAAATAAATAACGGATAAATAAATTAAATGGAGAGATTTAATAGAAAAGAAAGAAGAAAATTAAACCAATAATACAAACTCAAACATGTGAATAAAGGACACTTGGCTGCAAAACAGAGCACCAAAAAGCTGTTATGCACTACTATTAACTTTGGCACTTTTGAAGCTTTAAAAAAGCCCACAATAGTTAGTAAAATTTACCATAATACCAAGTGCATCAACTGTAATAAAGAGGGAAAAAAAGGGTAAGAATGTGTTGCAAAAGACGGCGCCAGCAATTGAGACTTGAGAGAGAAATAGATCTTTTTGTCTAAAAACATAAATATAAGAAATTTCAAAATTGCCCTGGGTCGGCAAGCTGGCATGTCGACCTTCAGGAGCTTCAGCGCGCACGGGTCCAATATATCTTACCTTTTCTTTTGTGTTTCAATTTATATGACATAGATGAAATTTGGAGAGTCAATTAAATTTTTATATGGTTTAAAGTATTTTAAGTTGTTAATTCTGTGATTTATAATACTTTTTACATAATTTTTACATAATATATGTTACTTTCCTATCTCGATTTATGTGATATTGATCTAATTTTTTATATAATTTTTTGATATTTTGAGTTGTTAATTATTGTGATTTATAGAATTTCTACGTAATTTTTAAATAATATATGTTACTCTCTCTACACTAATTTATGTGGCGTTGATAGAAATTTGAGAGTCAACTAAATTTTTTATATGTTTTTTAAATATTTTAAATTATTAATTATTGTGATTTATAATACTTTTTAATTTTTTACGTCATTTTCATATTATATTTGTTACTTTTTTTGTTTCAATTTATGTGACACTCATAGAATTTTCAAAGTCAATTAAATTTTTTAATATATTTTTTAAATATTTTAAATTGCTAATTATAGTGATTGATTTTTATGTAATTTATATATATATAATAGATTAAAAGAATAAAATAAATAAATTAAAATAAAAAAATTAACAAAAAATGACCAAAGTGCCCCTAGATGCTGAAGCACTCCCAATATAGCTACAGTTTTTCACACAATTATTTTATGTTTTCTTTTTTTCAAAAACAAATTTTAGAGGAGTTTCAAGTGTAAAAAAGTAGTTTTAATTATGCTAAATTTCTTAAATTCAAATAGAAATTTGACGCCTAATAAGTAATTTAACCGTTTTTTGTTATATTAAAAACTGGATAAGCTGTGAATAATTAGCAAAAATGATACTTAATTATTAACAAAAGAGATAATGAATCAAACGTATAATTAACAAATTATAATATTATGTTTTAGAAGTGAAAATTGGTTGGAATAATCTATCAGCACTTAAAAATCAAAATGAAATATGATGACATCATGAAGGAGTTAGTACTCCAAGAATAAAGTTGACTAAACACAATTTCCAAGAATTTCTAAAATTACGAAAAAGGGCTCAAATGTTTTTGTCTTAGCCAAAATTTAGAAGGTAAGAAAAGTAATAAAAATACAAATCGGGGGCAAAAATATACCTATGAGAAGATGACATCATATGACATGTTAGGAAAAGGGTGACATTTAATTAAAAGGTGTCTGGGCTTTGGTCTTAACAGCGAAAACGTACAAACATAAAGCAAGGAAGTATATTACCTTGAAAGCATATAAATTATGAAATACCAAAAATAACCCCACGTCGGCAAGCTGGCATGACGACCGGAACGTGCTTTAGCACTCTTCTAAATAAGAGAATTATTTATCTTTAAATATATTTGAATTTCTGATTAATATTTACAAATATATAAAGTCCTGCTATATATAAATCTTGAAGTTGCAGCCTATCTCAAATATAACATATCCTTAGAAAAAGTGAGACAACTTATGAGTGAGAGATATGTTAGGAAAGAAATGATCATTGTTAGTTGTTTCGAGATTGAACATAAATTGCTTTCATATTTATGGTGTAATATTCCAAAATTTCTATTTTGAATCTGACAATCTCTCACTTTGTATTTTCTCTCTTTTGGAAGTGGTTAGTTTTTCAACTGCATGTACTATAAGCATTTGTTTTAATTTCTCATATGATGTACAAGTTTACCTTTTATCCTTCTTTCTGCTTTTTTATCTTTGTCTATTCTTAGTTTAAATTGTGGTGTTAAGAACTTCATATTTCTTTTCTTGGCCAATGGTTGAATAAAATGTAAACGTAAGTCATGATTTGGTTGATTGTGAAATAGACTGATTTTTGGAAGCTTCTTTCAGGGACCTTAGTTGTCGGATTTTTCTGACCTCAAATTACAATAGAAGACAATGGAACAGATTTGTATTGATTCTTGCGGTATTTGGAACAAAGAATGCAACATGTAGCTCTTAATAGCTGGATAGATTTGGTATTTCCTATCCTAAGGTTTTTATCGAGTGCACATGCTCAAAATTGTGTGTTTTTTGCAGTGTGCATTGCCTCCTCTTCCGTTTAATTTCACTGAGATAGTGTAATGAAGATAAAATTTTGTTGTTCAATCTGTTTATATTGCTCAAATCACTCTAATCAATTTCAAAAAATAGAATGGTACTATGAAGCCATTTTATTCCTTAATAAGTTATAATTGTCTTTCATTTGTTTCTATTTTTATTCGTTTGTTTTCTGAGCATCTTCATTTATACATATAGCAAATTGTAACTGGCTTTTCAAGAACCACAATTTTTTATTGACACTTTTAAATGGTTGTATCATGTGAAATGACTAGGTTTTGATACTCCATATAAATTTATAGTATATTTTGATACCTTCATGATGAATGGATAAATGAATTTTGATTTTTAAAGAAGTCTGTTCTCATTTATACTCCACATACTCCTCATTGCTATTTAATGACAACAAAAGTTCAGTTTGTACCTGCGTTAGACATTCATGCTCAATTAAGGGCATGTTTGGGGTGCATTCTTTTACTGATAAGAAGGAGAGTCAATTGAGGAAGTGTCCTTTCTGATAGCTGCACAAGAGTTTGGATTCAAGTTCTGTCATAAAACTTACTCTGTGATGGTTGTTGAATAACTTGATCCCTCTTATGAAATGGATATTGAAAGGTGAAATCACCTATTTTAATTCAATTTGACTTTTTTCTTCTTTCAGTTCTCCATTTTTCTCACCTATTTAACCTCTTATGTTATTGCGTCTGAGGAGTACAAGCTTCTGAATTTGTTAGAATTCAACAGCTCTAGGAAGAAAATGTCTTTGATAGTGAAAAAGGAAAATGACAACATCTTTTTCCTTAAATAATGCCCTCTATTATTTAAGATAAAATATATCTCATGATACTTTGTATTTCTCATCTATTGGTGATTTGATGTATGGACAATTAGCTTAGCATATTTCTCGAACATGCACATATGAATTTTTTTATTTAACCTTTTAATTTTTTTACACAGATTTATAAATATCTCACAGGTGAGAGGTCTACTACTTTGACTTAGGATAACGTTCAATAAATCCTGCAAGTCAAACTTAGGAACAAATGAGGAGAACACTTTCAAAAACAAAAACATCCACAATACAAAGTTGTCACAGAAAAACTGCAGAAGTTAAAATGATCATTGCTTTCAAACGTTAGATGGTGTATTTATGTTGGACTATCCTGCTGCACTCTTTAGTGGATCATATCATAATATATTACAATTGGTTTGTATCACTAGCTATAGTGTAGTTATGATAATTTAAGTCTCTAAGAATAGTTATTTAATAGTTATCTGATTTAATTTACTTTTTAAAATTCATATATTTGAACAAAATTATAAAATTATCCGCGCATCGCGCGGGCACGTATACTAGTAAAACGAAAAGAACGGAAATAACTATGAAAATAACTAAAAGCATCTACTCTACCTCTAAAACCTCCTAAAAGCATACTAAGAATTCTAGGCTATCCACAACAGCTCTACAAGCTCCTAAATCAAGGATAAACAGGAATAATCCTAATCTACGATCCGAAATGGGCAACTATACAATTTACAGGATTTAAGCCTATTTCTACCCTAAGATCCTACCTAACGTTCAACTAATTTATACTATACAAAAATCCAACTACACTCAGTCTAGGAATGTAAAATCGTAACCTACCTCGAGGACAAACTAGAAACATGAACCGTCACTCATGTGCCTTCCCCTTCTGAACAGCCTCAGAAAGCTGCCATGCTATCACCAACATAATCCAAGTGTCAAGGCGAGAAAAATGACACTCATATTACTATACGAAAATACAGGCCAGAAATTGGGTCAAAAATTGACCCTAGGGGCTCGTGCAATGAAACGGCAAACAAAATTCACAATTATGTTTGCAACGGGTCAAGGAACCCATGCCCAAAAGCTGAGCACAAATGAGACTCGTTTTGGGGCCCAAATCAACCCAAAAGTCCACTAGTTCAAGGAGAATTAGCAAGGAAATTAAGAAAGAAGCTTACCAATTTGAAGATGGGGAAATGATCATGCACCGGGATTGATCCACCACCAAGCTTTGAAATGGATTAGAGTTGGATTTGGGGTTAAGGAGCTATACTCTAATGGAGGAAGTCGAGTTGGGAGAAGTTAGAATGAAAACAAGTGGAGAAGGCAACTTAAATGCTGCCAGTGCTTCCTAGGCGCACGCGGCCAGGCGCTGCGCATGCGGCCCTGCGCACGCGCACGCTAAGGCCAGGCGGAGGCCCAAGCCAGCGACATGCCATCGTGCACGTGGGCTGGCAAGTACGCACGGGGGCACGCGCATGCTGCCTGCCGGCTGCATAGGCGCTGGTCAACGAAGGGGGGGTCGTCTGAGGCTGTTGTGCGCACACGGTGATGCCCATGCGTGGGCGATGGCCTGGCTGGTGCCATGACAGCAACCAGTAGCCAACAACCAAGGCATCATTGAGAAATTCAGGGATGGACCCTCGAGAATTCATTCGGGGTCCCACGAACACAAACAAATTGCGCCACTCAACTGAAAATGGCATTCCAAACTCAACAAAATCGATGAAAATCCTAACGGAGGTTGATTTTAAAAAAGTGGGCCCATGCCTAAAACCAACTTTTAGTTAACTTTTCCAAAACAGAACTCAATGGCCCAAAATGAGTCTGGAAGCCCCGGGACTCGAACCAAAGGTCCCTCTAGCCCAAAGTCGACATTCCAGAGCTAATAGCGCTGACATAATTTCCATTCGAGGCCGTCTACTTCGAATGTTGACAAAAGTCAACTCTACAAGCCTAATTGGCTTAAAAACACATAAACAAGACAAACCAAACGAAAAGCTCCCAGACCCTCACTAAGGGTCCCACCAGATCAAAATTCCCACTCTAGAGCTAACAAAACTGTGGGAATTCGATTCTGAGCATGTTTATCGAAAATGTTTACCAAAGTCAATGATTTACCAAGTTTAAGTTCTAAAATAGAGAAATGGTCATAACGACCTAACGAACAGCCCGAGCATCAAATCGTCAGTCCTGGTAAGTTATAAATGACTTGTGGCCACTGCAGGAAAGCTCGAAACACAGAAAAAATACAAAAAATAGAAAACAACCTGGAGGGTCATTATAACATCCACTACTAAAAGGACTTTCATCCTCGAAAGTTAAAGAAAGGATAGTACCTGAAGGCTCGAAAAGGTGAGGATAGCGAGTCCACATGTGGGTCTCAATCTCCCAAGTAGCCTCCTCGACAGGATGATGCCGCCACTGAACCTTAACTGACGGAATCTCCTTGGACCTCAACTTCCTAACCCGCATGTCCAAAATAGCAACAGGCTCCTCCTCAAAGGCTAGAGACTCATCCAACTAAACAAAATCCCACTGAAGCACGTGAGACTAATCCAGAATATACTGCCACAACTTAGAAACATGAAAATCTGGATGAACACTGAAAAGAGCAGGAGGCAAGGCCAACTCATAAGCAACCTCCCTAATGCGATGAAGGATCTCAAATGGCCCAATAAACCTAGGACTGAGCTTGACTTCCTCCCGAACATCATCACGCCCTTCATGGGTGACACCCAAAGGAACACACGATCACCAACCATGAACTCTAAATCCTAAACTCTCCGGTCAGCATAACTCTTTTGCCTACTCTGGTTAGTGCAAAGCCTCTTCTGAATGATCCAAACCCTATCCATAGAATCATGAAGTAAGTCGGTACCCCACGATCTAACCTCAAAAGCATCAAACCAACCCACCGGCGATCTGCATCGCCTACCATACAAAGCCTCGAATGGAGCCATCTGAATGCTGGAATGGTAACTATTATGATATGCAAACTCTTCCAGGGCTAAGAACTGGTCCTACTGACCCTCGAAATCAATAACTACAACATATTTCTGAATAGTGCATCTAACTGATCGTCAGTCTGCGGATGAAAAGCAGTGCTAAGCTCAACTCTAGTACCTAACTCCCTCTGAATAGACCTCCAGAAGCACAAAGTAAACTGAGTACCACAATCCGAAATGATAGAAACTGGCACACCATGCAAATGCACAATCTTACGAATGTAGATCTAAGCCAACCTCTCGAAATTGTAAGAAGTCTGAACTAGCAGAAAGTGAGCAGACTTCGTCAACCTATCCATAATGACCCAAATAACATCAAATCTCTACAAGGTACGTGACAAATTGACTATGAAGTCCATAACTATCCGCTCCCATTTCCACTCCGGAATGGGTAGCCTCTGAGTTAAACCACTTGGTCTCTGGTGGTCAAACTTCACCTGCTGATAGTTCAAGCACCTAAACATGAAAGCCAATATATCCCTCTTCATCCCACTCCACTAGTAGTGCATCCTCAAGTCACGATACATCTTAGCTGCCCCGGGATGAATGGAATACCAAAAATAATGAGCCTCCTCCAAGATCAACCTGACCAGGTCACCAACTCTAGGAACACAGATACGATCCTTAATCCTTAGAACACCCTTCGAATCTAAGGTCGCCTTCTTAGCCTCACTGCTCAACAACTTGTCACAAATGATCCTCAACTTTGTATCATCAAACTACTATGCCCAAATTTGCTCCAACAAGGAAGATCTAGACTCAACACAAGCAAGAATATGACCCGGCTTAGAAATATCAAGTCTAACAAACCTGTTAGCCAAGGATTGGATGTCCAAAGCTAAAGGTCACTCCTCTACTACTAAGAATGACAAGCTACCCATACTCACTGCCTTTCTGCTCAAGGCATCTGCTACCACGTTGCCCTTGCCCGGATGATAAAGAATGGAGATGTCATAGTCCTTCAGTAACTCCAACCACCTACGCTACCTCAAATTTAGATCCTTCTGGCTGAAAATGTACTGAAGACTATGATGGTATGTGAAGATCTCACAATGCACGCCATATAGATAATGCCTCCATATCTTCAATGCAAAGACTACCGCAGCTAACTCCAAGTCATGAGTAGGGTAGTTCCTCTCGTGAACCTTTAATTATCTAAAAGCATAAGAAATAACCCGACCCTACTACATCAATACACAACCATAACCAATACCTGAAGCATCACAATACACTATAAACCCTTGACCCTTGACCGAAGAGTAAGAATCGGAGCTGAAGTCAACAAGGCCTTGAGCTTCAGAAAGGTTGCTCGCAGTCATCTAAACACTGGAATGGAACATTCTTCTGAGTCAATCTAGTCAATGAAGCTGCTATAGAAGAAAACCCCTCCAGAAACCATTTGTAGTAACCTGCCAACCCGACAAAACTTCAAACTTTGGTAGGAGAAGTAGGACTAGACCAATCACAAACTGCCTCAATCTTTACTGGATCAACCATAATCCCATCCTTGGACACTACATGCCCCAAGAATGCCACAGACTCAAGCCAAAACTCATACTTTAGTGAATTTGGCATACAACTGATGGTCTCGCAAGGTCTGAAGTACAACTCTCAGAAGGTCTGAAGTACAACTCTCAGATGCTGCTCCTGCTCTTCTCTACTCCTCGAATATATCAAAATGTCGTCGATGAACACAATCACAAAGGAGTCCAAGTAGGCTCTGAATACATGGTTCATCAACTCCATAAACACTGCTGGGGCAATAGTCAACCCAAAAGACATGACTAGGAACTCATAATGACAGTATCGATTCCTAAATGCTTTCTTTGGGATGTCCACAACCCTAATCCTTAACTGGTGATAATCGGACCTCAAGTCTATCTTAGAGAACACCGCTGCTCCCTGTAGCTGGTCAAACAAATTAGCAATATGCGGCATCAGATATCTGTTCTTAACTGTTACCTTATTCAGCTGCCTATAGTCAATACACATACACATGGACCCATCCTTTTTCTTTACAAACAGAATCAAAGCACCCCACAGAGACACACTAGGCCTGATGAACCCTCTATTCAACAAATCCTAGAGCTGATCCTTAAGCTCCCTCAACTCAGTTAGTGCCATCTGATATGGCGGAACACAAATGGGTTGAGTGCCCAGCTCAACATCAATACCAAAGTCAATGTCACGATCAGGAGGAAGACCCGATAAATCAGAAGGAAACACATCCGAATACTCGCAAATCATAGGAACTGACTTAAGAGAAGGTGTGGTGGCATTAGTATCACATGCATAGGCAAGATAGGCTAAGTACCCCTTTCCAACCAATCGCTTGGCACTCAGGAAAGATATAACTCCCCTCGGCATATGGCTAACGGAACCCTTCCACACTATAGGAGGGATACCAGACATCCATAGAGTAATGGTCTTGGCGAAGCAATCCAAGACCGCATGGTAGGGAGACAACCAATCCATGTCTAAGATCACGTCAAAATCAACCATATCTAGCAGAATCAGGTCTACCCACGTGTCATACCCAGGAAAGTCACCACACAAGCCTGATATACGTGATCTACTACTAAAGAATTACCTACTGGGGTAGCTACACATAAGGGTGCAGGCAGTGACTCACAAGAAAACTCTAGACGAGTAGCTTAATAAGCAGATACATAGGAGAATGTAGACCCCAGATTAAACAAAGTAGAAGCAGACTGATGACAAATGGATATCGTACCAATGATGACAACATCTAAAGTCTTGACCTCTGTCCAGCCCAGAACTACATACATATGGACCCTACCGTTATGACCACCTGACCTACCAGACTGAGGACCACCCCTAGCACCCTGGGGACCACCCCTACTACCATATACACCATCTCTAGTTGGAGATGGTTGAGCCTTGGGGGACTGAACAATCTGATCATGTCGCCTATGGTGCTTCACTGATGGACACTCTCATGCAAAATGGCCTACCTTGCCATACTCAAAACAACCCCAGCAAAATACCCCGCTATGAAGACCTGGCAGAATCAAAATAACTACAATGACTGGTGGACCCTGAATGAGCACCTCAAGAAGCTAGAGCAATATCCTGGCTACTCTGACCCTTAACAATCTTTAATGCCACATGAACAGGACAAGTTGGCTGAAAACACTGCTGGTGCTGACCCCTACCAAAGTATCCTCTACCTCGTGCCTGCGAACCGCTACTTCCCTGATGGCGGGGCCTCTTATCTCTTCCCTTTTAGGCCTCGTGAAGTATGCTCTCAATACTGCGGGCATGGTCTACTACCTTTAGGAAGGACTGACCGGATGCTACCATACCCTCTGTAGCCAAGTGGAGCTGTAAAGTCAACCCTCAAACAAAGTGATGCACCCTCTCATGCTCGGTGGGAAAAATCATTGTGGTGTGCCTAGCCAACTGATGGAAGTGAACCTCGTACTCAAAAATAGACATGGAGTCCTGCTCAAATATAGAGAACTGATCCATCAACCCCTCTTTCAAGCTATGCGGTACATACTTCTCCAGAAAGGCTACGGAGAACTGGTCCTAAGTAAGCGGAGGTGACCTGGATGGACTGTAAGCTACGTATGACCTCCACCAATGTTTCACTGGACCATCCAGATGAAACACGGTGTAATATACTCCATGCGACATAGCAAACCCCAAATAATGCAATCTCTCCTAGAAACTAGTCAGAAACTCGTACGCATCCTCCCTAGGAGCACCTGAAAACCTTGGAGGATCAAATCTCAGAAACCTACCAAGCATCTTCTGCTACTTAGAATACATAACGGGCCCAACTAGAATAGGTGGAGAAACTGTGGGAACTGGAAATACCTGTAATCGGGGAGCTGCAGTAGTCGACTGCGCTCCTAAACCCTATGCCGCTGCCTGGGTTGAAGTCTGAGCCTCATCTCTGACCTGAGAACCAATCCGAGTATCAGGCGAAGCTGCTGGTAGAGACATCCCCTCAAGGAATGCAAGCGAACCAAGGTGTCATGTAGCACTTGAGTAGCCATGAAACCTACCAGATGCTAGGCTGGCCCCATGCTCTCTGGCTCATCCTCCTCAACCATAATATCAGGCTCTAGTGATGGTAACCTGGTTTAGGCCCGAGCTAGCGCTACAGCCCATCCCCTTCCTCGACCTCTGGGTGTTGCTCTACCCTTTCTCCTAGATAAGGCTCTAATTGTAAGTGCGGGGGCCTCGTCCTCAATGACTGTTGATCTCATCCGAACCATCTGAGAAAGAGTGAAATAAAGATACTTAGAAGTTGATAAGGTCAAGGACGCACGATAAAGAATCAAACAAGATGGAATCTTTCCTAAGAATGCCCTATAGCCTCTTGCAGTTAGGATACAGACGTCATCGTACCGATTCA
The DNA here is from genome assembly GCA_003996215.1 of Jaltomata sinuosa. Taxonomy (NCBI): domain Eukaryota; kingdom Viridiplantae; phylum Streptophyta; class Magnoliopsida; order Solanales; family Solanaceae; genus Jaltomata; species Jaltomata sinuosa. The sequence continues at coordinate 27,563 of QJPP01002748.1, read as the reverse complement.
CGAGACTTTACTAGACACCTTTCTCTTGTACTGGCAAGACCGGTGAATCTAGGGATCTGATACAACTCTATCACGACTCGAAACTAGGCCGCGATGGCGCCTACATAACCCCCGGTAGACAAGTCAACCCAACAATGCTGAAGATAAAATAAAGTAGTTTAAATAAAGAAAGCAGAAAGAAATATGGGGATATAGGGGCCAACAATATAGATACATACCAACTGTAAGAAATATACAAAAACGACCCTAAAAGTGATCGAGAAGACAAAATATATACTAGAACAAACCTCGAACCTAGTTTCACCGGTACAAGAGCGTCTAAAGAATGGAGTAGCTATACAACAAGTACAGTCTATCCAAAATACAAAATATAGACAGAAAAGTAAATGGAAAGCAGTAAAAGTCTCCAAAACACCAAGAGCTCACCACGATCCAAACAACGACTGGCCATGAATGATAAGAGGATCATCGAGGATGGGTCGTACTAGGTGCTGCATCAGAAAAAGATGCAAAGTGTAGTATGAGTACCAAAACAACGGGTACCTAGTAGGCATCATAGGCCGATCCAGCGCAGAAAGATAATATATAATATAAATTGTAAGAAAGTAAGGTAACTCTAGGTATCCACCTAAATCTAGTTATCAACTGAAAATAAGGCCAACCAAGGAAGTCAATAACAATAATAGGCAAGGCAACAGACAATCCAAGTATACTCAAGCAAATGCAATAAAATGGGGGATGATATGGTGCATAAATGTATAAAAAGTAAAAGTAAAACCCGGTATCTGGTAAACAGCGATGTCCAAAATTTAACCTCAAACTCATCAACATATGCATAGAAAGTAAAAGCCGGATATATACTCATTGGGGCACCCGAAATCGATCATCGGACTCATCAAGAGAAAAGTAAATGGAGAAATTGTCCAGGAATGTCCCTCGGACTGGCATAAAAGTGGTACTTTTTCTTTCCTTTCCAAAACCCGTAGTAAAACCAAGATAGTTCCTTTTAAAAATTCGAAAATCATGATAAACATGGCAAATCTCAAGTTTAGTCCAAAATCTCAAAAATTCCTTTCTTTCTGTATAGCTAGGTATGCATTTGCAGTATGAGCATATAACTTTCCAAATTCAAAGAGTATACCACACAAGCAGGGCAGACAAGGATCAATATCCTCCAAATAAAAGAACTGACTTGGAACTCCATCCAATTCGTGTTATGGCCTCGGGCCCACAGTTACACACCAGGGTTAAAAAAAGCGGAAAGAACGGAAATAACTACAAAAATAATTAAAGACATCTACTCTACCTCTAAAACCTCCTAAAAGCATACTAAGGACTCTAGGCTAACCATAGGAGCTCTACAAGCTCCTAAATCAAGGATAAATAGGAATAATACTAATCTAAAATCTGAAATGGCCAATTATACAATTTACAAGATTTAAGCCTATTTCTACCCTAAGATCCAACCTAACATTCAAGTAATTTATACTCTACAAAAATCCAACTAAAATCAGTCTAGGAAAGTAAAACTCTAACCTACCTCGGGGCCAAATTGCAAACACGAGCTGTCACTCGTATGCCTTCCCCTTCTAAATAGCCTCAGAAAGCTGCCATGCTATCACAAACATAATCCAGGTGTCAAGGTGACAAGAATGACACCCATATTTCTATACATAAATTTAGGCTAGAAATCGGGTCGAAAAATGACCCTTGGGGTTCGCACAATGAAATGGAAAACAAAATTCACAATTATGTTGGCAACGAGTTAAGGAACCCATGCCCAAAAGTTGAGCGCGAATGAAACTCATTTCGGGGCTCAAATCATCCCCGAAGTCCACTAGTTCAAGGAAAATTAACAAGGAAATTAAGAAGGAAGCTTACCAATTTGAAGACGGGGAAATGATCACGGACCGAGATTGATCCACCACCAAGATTTGGAATGGATTAGTGTTGAATTTGGGGTTTTGGAGCTCTACTCTAATGGAGGAAAACAAGTTGGGAGAAGTTAGAATGAAAATAAGTGGAGAAGGCAACTTAAATGCTGCTAGTGCTTCCTAGGCACACACGGCCAGGCGCACGTACACGCCAACGCCAGGCGGAGGCCCAGGCTAGCATTATGACACCTCACATGCGGGCTGGACACCATGCGTATGGGCTGGCCACCATGTGCGGGCATGCGCATGCTGCCTTCCGGCTACCTAGGCGATGGCCAACGAGGGGGGGTCAGTTGAGGCTGCTATGCGCACGCGGCCATGCCAATGCATAGGCGGTGGCTTAGTTGGTGCCATGATAACAACCAACAACCAACAACCAAGGAATCATTGAGAAATTCATGAATGGACCCTCGGGAATGCATCCAGGATCCCGCAAAGACCCTCGGGAATGCTTCCAGGATCCCGCAAACACAAACAAACTATGCTAATAACTAGAAATGACATTTCGAACTCAATGGAATTGATGGAAATCCCAACGAAGGTTGATTTAACGAAAAGTAAGCCCCACGCCCAAAACCAACTCTTGGACAACTTTTCCAAAATGGAACTCTATGGCCCAAAATGAGTCCAGAAGCCTCGGGACCGAAACCAAAGGTCCTTCTAGCCTAGAGTCGAATTCCTAAGCTAATAGCACTAACTGAATTTCCATCCGAGGCCGTCTTCTCTGAATGTTGACCAAAGTTAACTCTACAAGCCTAGTTGGCCTAAAAACACAGAACAGAATACAAAACCAAACCAAAAGCTTCCAGAACCTTACCAAGGATCCCTTTAGACAAAAATCCCCACTTCAGAGCTAACAAAACTGTAAGAATTCAATTCTTAGCATGTTTACCGAGAATGTTGACCGAAGTCAATGATTTCCTAAGTGTAGGTTCTGAAATAGGTACTAACGAATGGCCCGGGCACCAATCTGTCAGTCCTGGCAAGTCATAAATGACCTGTGGCCGCTGCGGAAAAGCTCAAAATGCTGAAAAAGCATGAAAAATAGAAAATAGCCTGGAGGGTCATTACATTATTCCTTAACACACGAATTGTACAGGCAACAATAATGAAATAGTTAACATGCACACATATCAAAAATAGGAAACAATCAACCATCACCTACCTCGAATTAAGCCCGAATGCTCTATCGAACCTGAGCCTTCCCCTTTTGTGAAGCTTTAGCTTGTTCTTGGTCTAAAACAAACACACAAACACAAAATCAACTAAATAAGGCCTAATGATCCCCGGATTATACCTTAATCCCAATCCCCAGGCCAAACTCATGACCATTCCATCCAACCCAGGGCTTTCTCACTAATAATTCACCTAGAACTATAATTTTTTATGGTTACACTAGCAAATTATGGTATTAAAACATGAATTAAGCAGTTTATATACAAAACCCAAGGTTTTCTATACCCACATTCCTTGTTACACTAGATTTCCTACCTTAGGTCAAGCCAAAACCTCCCTACTGTCCGTAACTAACATTTCTAAGGTATAGAAATCAAAGTATTAAGTTAGGGGAGTAATTTACTTACCTTTAGAAAGAAACTTGATAAATTCTGAAGGAGAATTGCCCAAATTTCCTCTGCCCTTCCCCAAAATGTTCTTGAGAAAATTTGAATATTTGGGGAAGTTTATGCATTTACTGTGACTTATTCCGCTATAGCAGTCTTATTCCTCTATAGCAGCACCGCTATAGCAGAAGCCGCCAACTATAGGAGGGTTGAGCGCCTTGACTTCCACTATAGCGAGAATTTCTCCATTATAATAGTCATTGCCATAGCAGCGTGTCGCCCACTATAGCGATTGATACAGAATGGAAACTCAGGATTTCTCTTAGTTTTACCCAATTTGCAACACACCTTTACCCCTTGACATTCTAGACCAACCCCTTCACATCAAGTTCTATACCGAGAGTTCTACTCACCCGAATTCACTTTTAAAAAGTCCTATGGACTCCTTAATGTCTTAGCTAAAAGGAATCCTAGCTCAAACTTAGATATTTGTAATGACCCTTTTGGTCATTGTTGTGTTTTTGCTTCTTTTGTACTGTTAGAGCTTGACTTTAGTGGCCCTAAGTTATTTATGGCTTGTTGAGACCAGTGGTTTGGTGCCCTGGCTATCTATTTGATTGTTATGACCATTTTCTTATTTTAGAGATTTAACTTAAGAAATCATTGACTTTAGTCCACATTCTTATCAAGAACACTCAAAATCTAATTTCGACAGTTCTGTTAGCTCCAGAGCATGGATTTTGGTCTAGTTGGACCCTTGGTCAGGGTCTGGAAGTTTTTGATTTAGTTTTATCTCACTTTTTGTGTTTTCCAAGCTAATTGAACTTGGAAGTTTGAATTTGGTCAATTTTTGGAGAAGACAAGCTCGGATGGAAATTTCATTAGCGTTGTTAGTTCAGTAATGTCGACTTTGGGCTAGAGGGATCTTTGGTTTAGGTCCTGAGGCTTCTAGACTCATTTTTGGACTTGGGGTTTTGTTTTTGGCAAGTTGTCCATTTGGGTGCGGGGACCAATTTTTATTAAATTGACCTTCATTGACAGTTTTGTCAATTCCGTTAAGTTTGGAATGCCATTTCTAGTAGGGTAGAACCTTTGGTTTGTGTCTACGAGCTTCGAGATGTTCCCCGAGTGTGCAATCGGGTTAGGTTTGAGTTGTGCTTGCAGCTGGTTGCTGCTACTTCTGGTATGGCGCAACGGTGGGTGCCTTGGCCATACATGCACTTCCATGCCTGCGCCCTAGGTGCCATACCTGTGGTACCTGGTGGCTTTAGCAGGGGGCACCTGCGCTCCCTCACCCATCATGGTGACGCTGCCCCTGTGGCCTTTTGACCCCGCCTGCTCCCTAACGCTGTCAGCTTATATAACTCTTTCTCCTTTATTTTTCAAACTTCCAACTCGATTCCCACCATTGTTCATGAGATCAAGCTCCCAAATTCTGTGTGGGAGCATCCATAAGCGTTGGATGAATATTTTCTGGTCCGTGATCTTTTTCTCGACTCTAATTGGTAAGTTCTTCTCGTTAATTTCATCACTTCTTCTATTGATTCCTAATTTTGGTTCTTGGGGTAGGGGTTGTTCTTGGGATTTATCCTACCCAATTTATGCTCATTTTTTGAGCATGCGCTCTTGGTAGCATAGGAGACCTCGTAGTAGTTCTCATTTTTGGTTTTGGGTTGCAAGGCCTACAGGTCCGCTTTTGACCCGAATTTTAACTCGGCTTAATTTTTATCAATATAGGTGTCGTTATCTTTGTTTATCATGTAAATTATGTTCTTGATAGTGTGATTATGGTTCGGGGCTTCTCGGAGTAGTTTGGGCTCGAGCTTTGGCTTCCCAACAGCTTGTCATTGGACGCTAGGTAGGTTATGGCTTACCCACCTTAGACTTTGCGTTTATGATATAATTGTACTATCTAGCATCTTTGGGTTAGGTTTACTAGGTTAGTACCCCAGGCTTGGTCTGCTTTCTCCCGTTTCATTCTTATTTCATATGTTGGATTTAGTATTTGAACTCATTTCATATTATTAACCCTTGTGGGCCTGTGTGGCCTTTGTATTCACCTTTGGACCATAGATGGTAGGATTTGGGAAATGTCCATGAGTCTCGGACATTGATTTATGATTTATGAGATGGTTATCTATGATGTAGAGCAGATTGAGCCTGTGTAGGATCGATAGGTTGATTATGAGCCGTTAGGCTATTGATTGTATTCGAGTACATAATCATTATGATGCAAAAGAGTTTTCTGCATTGATTTACTACTATTATGGCTGCGGGCCTAACTATTACCAATTTTCTAGGCCTTGCATGGCCTCGAGGGAAGGTTTTCTATTCTAAATGGTTTTAAAATGGGTTTTAACTAGTTTTATGGATCTTCTTGGAGTAAAAGAGGTTTTTTGATGGTTTTTCACACTAATTCTAAACTCGGTTGGGCCAGAGTGCTAGACATGATTTACTATGGATTTTGAGAAGATACTAGGCTCGGCTAGGTTAGAGCACTAGATATGAATTTTCTACTAATTTTAGACCCAGATAGATTCTGGGCACGATTATTGAGATATCAAGAGTTATATATGATCATGGAGACCTCCATGGACCTTGCCGATCCAGATTAGGGGCTACAGGCTCAGAGTGTCAGAGGAGGGGTATACGGTGGAGTAGAGGTATACGAGGGAAGCCTTCCATAGGTCTTACCTGTTGGGCCTAAGGGCACCGAAGGAGGTGCATACGGTACCACTGGCATTTCATAGCATTTCATTCATTGTTTGCTCGGTTCCACCCTTGTTTGCTGTTTGTTGAGTGTATGCTTTGGCAGAATGGGATGCCGGAGGGTTTGTTTTTACTTGTATGTGTTCCTCGGGTGTATGGGCACCCGTTAGGACTGTAGGTAGATTGGCTTACTCATTCATATTATAGTTACCGGTTAGTTTGCCTTTCAGATCATCCTTACCTTGTGGGTTATACTGTTAAGATGATTATGTTTAGTTGCTTTTTCCTTCTCTCCCTTTATTTGAGGTTACTGGTATAATGCCATGTTCTTAAATTCTCTGTATATATTATTTTTGCAAGGATCCAGGTGCATTCTCTTCTCTCCCACTTGTGTACAATGATATATTTTCTGTGGCTAGTATAACATTCTTGTATTCTCCTTGTCTTCTATCTGTTGCTAGTTTTCGTGTGCCTTCCTCTGTTTGCTTCTGTGACTACCTCTTTCATATCTGCTTTATACTGCTTTTATATCTTATATATGCTAAGTCGGCCTATGATGCCTACTGGGTACCCTTTGCTTTGCAATTGGTGCTCATACTATTCTTTTGCATCTTCCTGGTGCAGATCCTAGTGTGAGCTATCATCGCTGAATGCACAAACTCATGCAGCTCTTGGACATCCGAGACTAGGGTGAGCTCCTGACGACCGGGCTTAGCTTTCATCTCTTCTTTTGCTCTATGTACTCTTTTACTATTTAGACACAGTTGTATATTGTTCTTTTGCACTCTCTTGTACTATGTATATTTTAGTAGTGGCTTCTATACTATGATACCAGGTCGTGGGATGGTTTAGCTTCCATATTTATATATATATATTTGGTTGTTTCCTAATTTTATGTATTCTTTATATTCTTCCGCTTATTACTCTATCTTGTATGTGCTTCGCTTTATTAGTGGCCCATTACTAACCGTTCTGGGCTACGAGGATTGGTACGCCTACAGGGGGTTATAGGTGACATCATGACCTAAGAAATCGAGTCGTGAAAATATTTTACCCAATCCTTTCCCGGATTACCCTAGACCTTACCTCACTCAAAATTCATCCGAGACTAGCCTAGCCTAAATTTTCCAATTCCCCAACCCGAAAGATTTCTGACCTATTTTCTTCACACAAAAAGCTCACCCATAATGATGGAACAAGTCATTATAAATTCTGTCAGCGCTGTTAGCTCCGGAATATCAACTTTGGACTAGAGGTACCTTGGGTTTGGGTCCCGAAGCTTCCAGACTCATTTTGGGCTATTGGATTCCCTTTTGGAAAAGTTGGCTAGTTGGGCATAGGGACGACTACTCTTCAAAACGATCTCCGTTAGGAGTTCTGTCATTTCTATTGAGTCCGAAATGCCATTTCTGATAGGGTAGCACCTTTGGTTTGTGTCCTCGACATTTAGAATATTCCTCGAGGGTGCGATCAAAATGGTTTTGTGTTTTGTTGCAGCTGGTAGCTGCTATTTCTGGTAGAGGCGCGATGGTGGTGCCTTGGCTGCACCTATGTATCCGCACCTACACCTTGGGTGCCATGCTTATGGTGCATGGTAGCTTTAGTAGTGGATCGACTGCACTCTCTCACCTGCCACGGTAGTGCCGCCCCTGCAATGCTTTGGACCGCCCTTGCGCCTAGCGCTGACAGCTTAAATGGGTCTTCTTCTTCATTTTGTTTTAAGCTCTAAAGTTATTTCCTCCATATCACTATAGAGCTTTGAGATCAATTCCTGTGTGGGAGCTTCGTAGAGTGCTGGGATGGTATAATTCTAGTCCGTGGTTGATATTCCATCTTAAATTGTAAGTTTCTAATCCTCTTTTCCCTTAATTTCTTCATTCGATTTCTTAATCTTGTTCTTGGGGTATGGTTTGTTTAGGACCTTCCCTTGCCCATTTTTTGCTCATCTTCCGATCATGTGTTCCTGGCTATGTTGGGAAACTTGTGGTAGTTTTCATTTTTCATTTCAAGTTGTAGGTCCCACAGGCCCACTTTTGACCCAAATTTTGACCCAGCTAAATTATTAGGATTATGGGTATCGTTAGCTTTGTATTGATGACTATATTATGGTCTTGATAGTTTGAATGCTATTTAGGGCTTCTCGAAGCAGTTTGGGCTCAAGCAATGACTTTCCAATAGCTATTCGTCGGACATCAGGTAGGTTACGACTTACTTACCTTAGAATTTGCTTATATAGAATATAATTGTACTATTTAGCATCTTTGGATTGAGTTTACTAGTTTGGAACCCCAGACCTTGTCCACTTCCTTTCTGTCCGCTCTTACTTCATTTGCTTTAGTATTTGAGCTAGCTTTGTAGTATTACCCTTGCGGCCATGTGTTGCCTTTATATATGCCTTTGGACCATAGATGGTGGGATATTTGGGAAGTGTCCGTAAGTCTCGGATATTGATTTGCAATTATAAGCTGGTTATCTATGCTATAGTGCGGATTAAGCCTGTGCAGGGCCGGTAGGTTGATTGTGAGATGTTTAGCTATTGGTTGTATTTGATCATATCATCATTACCATGAAAATAGATTTTCTCCATTGGTTTATGACTATATGGATGCGGGACTAACTATCACCAGTTTTCTAAACCTTGCATGACCCCGAGGGCCCATTTTCAGTTATAAACGACTATAAATAGGCTTAAAACTGGTTATATGGATTTTCTTCAGATAAAAGAGATTATGCGAGGGTTTTCACACTAATTCTAGACTCGGCTCGGCCAGAGTGCTAGACATGATTTTTACTACTGATTTTGAGCTGATACTAGACTCGGCTGGGCCGCAGTGCTAGATATGATTTTTATCACTAATTTTGAGATGACACTAGACTCGTCTGGGCCGGAGTGCTAGACATGGTTTTATTACTGATTTTAAACCCGAATAGACTCTGGGCACGCACATTGAGATATTGAGAGTTTGTATGTGGTCTCGAAGACCTCCATAAACCATGCCGATATAGACTTGGAGCTACGGGTTGAGAGTGTCGGAGGAGGGGTATATGAGGGAGTAGAGGTATACGGGGGAAGCCTTCAATGGGTCTTACATGCTCGGCCTACGGGCGCTAGAGGAGGTTCATACTGTACCACTGGAACTTCATATCATATCATACATTGTTTGCATGGATCCACCCTTGTTTTCTATTTGCTTAGGGTCAGCTCCGGTTGTATAGGATGCTGGAGGTTTTGTTTAACTTGTATGTATTCCTCGGGTGTATGGGTGCTCATTGAAATTGTAGGTAGATTAGTTTACTCGCTCCTTTTGTAGTACGTGCTAGTTTACTTATGATCATCCTTACCTTGGGGGATTGTATTATTAGCATGCTTATGTTTAGTTGCCTTTCCTTCCTTCCCGCTATTTGAGGTTACCGGTACACTGCCCTGTTCATTAAACTTTTTGTATATTGTTGTTGCAAGGATCCAGGTGTATTCTCTACCCTTTCACCTGTGTTATGTAATATATCCTATGTGGCTAGCATAACTTACTTGTATTCTTTTGTGCCTTCTTCATGCAATAGGTAGATTGCTTTCCTTGCACTTTGCTTTCTCTATCTTGCTTTCGCTTATATTCTTTCTTGTGCGTGCTTACTTAGAGTGTAGCCCATTACTAACCATTCTGGGCTACGGGGATTGGTTTGCCTATAGGAGGGTTGTAGGTTCTATCATGACCTGAGAAATTGGATCGTGACATTCATAGACCACGATTATCTTCTTCAAATAAAAAAGGCAAAAAATAGGTAGAGCTACCCATCTTTCATCTTCTTCAACAAAAGATATATTCACCTGACTAAATTTAAGTTTTAACCAAGCATGTAACAAATAAGAATTTAAAAACCATATGTTCACATAATATTCAAGAAGTATATAAATCGATTAAGATATCAGAATGAACATTGTTGAAGAAGATGAAAGATGGGTAGCTCTACCTATTTTTTGCCCTATTTCTTTGAAGAAGATAATTGTGGTATATGAATGTCAAGACCTGATTTCTCAGGTCATGATAGCACCTACAACCCCAGCTGTAGGCGAATCAATCCCCATTTCCCAGAACGGTTAGTAATGGGCTACACTTTAAGTCAGCATGCACAAGAAGAGAAGATAAATGGAAGCAAGTAAATAAGTAAAGGGGAAGAAAGAAATCTAGATATATATATATATATATATATATATATAATATATTAATATATATATATATATATATATATATAGAAACCACACCATCGCACGACCTGATATCAAAAGTACAAGAGCCACTACTAAATATCCATAGTACAAAGGAGTACAAAAGTAAAATATTCAAGTGCCTCTGAATATACAAAAGAGTTAGATGCCAAAATAAGAGATATAACTAAGCCCCAGTCGCCAGGATCTCACCTTATGTCTCGGATGTCCAAAAGCGCTGCACGAGTCTCTGCGTCAATGGCGATAGCTCCCACTTGGATCTACACAAGAAAGATATAGAAGTGTAGTATGAGCACCAATTGCACAAGAAATAGGTACCCAGTAGGCATCATAGTCCGACTGAGCATATATAAAATATAAAAGCAGTATGTAGCAGATAAGGAAAAAAAGACCACAAAAGCAAATAGAGAAAAGTACACGGAAGCTGCAACAGGAAGAAGGCACAAAAGAATACAAGTAAGTTATGATAGCAACAGAGGATATATCAAAGAACACAGGTGAAAGGGTAGAAAACGCACTTGGATCCTTGCAACAACAATATATACAGAAAGTTTAACGAACAGGGCGATGTATCGGTAACCTCAAATAATGGGAAGGGAAGAAAGACAACTAAACATAAGCATGCTAATAATACAATCTACAAGGTAAGGATGATCATAAGTAAACTAGTAGGTAACTACAATAGGAGTAAGTAAGCTAATCTACCTACAATCTCAATGATCGTCCATACACCCAAGGAATACATTCAAGTGAAAACAAACCGTCTGCATCCCATACTACCGGAGCGTACACTAAGAAAATAGAAAACGAGGGTGGAACCGTGCAAACAATGTATGATATGATATGATATGAAGTGCCAGTGGTATCGTATGCTCCTCCTTCGGCGCCCATAGGCCCAATAGGTAGGACCCATGGAGGGCTTCCTCCATATACCTATACTCCCCCATATACCCCTCCTCCAACACTCTTGGACTATTGCCCCTAGTCCAGATTGACAAGGTCCATGGAGGTCTTCGAGACCATCTACAAACTCTCAATATCTCAATATGTGTGCCCAGAGTCTATCCCGGTCAAAAATCAGTAATAAAACCATATCTAGCACTCTGACACAGTCGAGTCTAGTGTCATATCAAAATCAGTGATAAAAATCATGTCTAGCACTCTGGCCCATCCAAGTCTAGAATCACTGTGAAAACCATCGCATAATCTCTTTTATCTTAAGAAAATCCATAATTTTTTTTTAATTTTATTTATAGCCATTTATAACTTAAAATGGACACTCGAGGCCATGTAAGGTTTAGAAAACTGGTGATAGTTAGGCCCGCAACCATGTAGTAGTAAACCAATGCAGAAAAACTCTTTTCATGATAGTGATGATATGTTCTAATATGACCAACAACTCAATAGCTCAGAATCAACCTACCGGCCCTACACAGGCTCAATCCGTTCTATAACACAAATAACCAACCTGCCATAATAAAACAATGTCCAAGACTCACGGACACTTCCAAAATATCCCACCATCTTGGGTCCAAAGGCATATACAAAGGCCACATGGGGCTATAAGGGTGATACTACAAAACCAGCTCAACTACTAAAGCAAATGAAGTAAGAGAGGACAGAAGAAAGTGGGCAAGGTCCAGGGTGCCAACCTAGTAAGCCCAACCCAATGATGCTACATAGCACAATTATATTCTTTATAAGCAATGTCTTAGGTAGGTAAGCCATAACCTACATGGCATCCGATGAATAGCTGCTGGAAAGCCATTGCCCAAGCCCGAACTACTCTGAGAAGCCCTGAATAGCAATTAAACTATCAAAAACATACTCTACTCATCAATATGAAGCTAATGATACCCATAATGCTAGTAATTTAGCTGGGTCAAAATCCGAGTCAAAAGTAGGACTATGGGCCCCGCAACCCAAAATAGAAAATGAAAATTGCCACAAGGTTCCCAATATTGCCTGGAATTCATACCCAGAAATTTAGCATGATCTGGGTATGAAAAAGGGCCCTAAACAACCCAGAGATGAAGAGGAATTAAAAAGCGGAAACTTTACATAAACCAAGAATAGCAACAGAGAGTTACGTACCACGGAGGGAGGGAAAATGGTCCACGAGGTAAAATGCGCATCTCAACGAGCGATTAAACCCAAACATAAAACTAAAACACAAGAATCAACCCAAAGCTAAGTTAAGAAATATTAATGGAAGCCTAGCCATGGTTATGGAGAAATTGGAGAAGAGGAACATACCAAATTGAAAAAGGAAAATATAAAATCCACCAATCGATGAATTCCCACGGCTAAGATATGATTTTGCCAAACAATTTGGTGTGGGAGATGGTTTAGACTGAGTGAGGAAATGAGAACTGAAGTTGAAAATTTGAGGGAGAAAACTTTTATATTGCAGGTCACAGAGCAGCACGATTGTGGTCTCCAGGCGCGATCGCACCAAAGGAGCTGTAGGAGCACTGGCGCGATTGTGGTCCCCAGGCGCGATCGTGCTAAAGGAGTAATAGGGGCACCTACACAATCATGGTGCCAAGGCGTGATTGTGGTGAAGGAGAAAAGTGCCAAGGGCGCGATCATGGTGCTCATGCCCAATCACGTTGAGCACTGGTCTGATGCAAAAAAACAACTATTTAGAAAAACTCCCACGGGGGGTTTCGAGCACAATCAAAATCTGATTTATGCAAACCAAACATGTAACTAAAGTAGAAATGATGTTCTAGACTCAACAAAATTGATGAAACTTCTATACGAGGTCATCTCGATGAAATGTTGACCCAAGTCAACACCTGCGAATTTCTACCAAACACACAAAATAAGCTCGGCTCACCCGAGACCCAAACCAATCACCTACCTAACCCAAACTCGACATTCCAGAGATGATAGAACCGTCAGATTCTGAATCTATCGAAAGTCAACCAAAGTCAATCTTCCAACCCCAATTGGCCTGAATTCTTAAAAAGTGAGATAAAACCATACCGAAAGCTCCCAGGCCCCGACAAAAGGTCCAACTAGACCAATATCCATGTTAATTCAATGTCTTGTGCGCTAGCTAGAAATGTTGACTAAAGTCAATGATTTTCTAAATTAAATCTCTAAAATAGGGAAATGGTCATAACGACCTAACGAACGGCCCAGACACTGAACCACCAGTCCTATCAAGTCATAAATAACTTGGGGCCACTACAGGCAAGCTTTAATAGTGCAAAGAAGGCAAAAACATGAACAATACCGAAAGGGTCATTAGATCATCCACTACTAAAAAGGACTTTCATCCTCAAAAGTCAAGAAAAAAGAGTACCTGAAGCCTTAAACAACTGCGGATACTGAGCCCGCATCTCTCTCTCGGTCTCCCAGGTAGACTTCTTGATTGGATAGTGCCTCCATTGAACCTTAACCACATGAATCTCTGTAGATCTCAATTTCCTGACATCTCTGGCTAGGATTGCTACTGGCTCCTCAACAAAAGAAAAACTCTCATCCAACTACACTAAATCCCACTATAACACATGTGACTCATCTGGAACATAACACCACAACGTGGATACAAAGAAGACTGGGTGTATAGCTGAGAACATAGGAGGAAAACCTAACAGATAAGCAATACTACCAACCCTCTGAAGAATCTCAAATGGCAGTATATATGTGGGGCTGAGCTTGCCCTGCCTGCTAATTCTCATCACGCCCTTCATGGGTGACACTCGAAGGAAAACCCAATCACCAATACTGAACTCTAAGGCACAAGTGTACGGTCTGCGTAGCTCTTCTGCCTACTCTGAGATGCCTGGAGTCAATCCTAAATCACCAGAACCCTATCTAAGGAGTCACAAAGTAGATCTGTACTCTGCGGCCAGGGCTCAAAATCATCAAACCAACCCACTGGCGATCTGCAATGCCTACCATACAATGCCTCAAAAGGCACCATGCAAATACTCGAGTGATAACTATTATTATAAGAAAACTCTGCCAAAGGCACTTACTGATCCCATGAACCTCCAAAATCAAGAACAAAGGACCATAACATGTCCTCCAGGACCTGGATAGTCCTCTTAGACTGGCCATCGGTCTGAGGATTGAATGTAGTGTTGAGCTGAAACTCTGTACCTATCTCTCGCTGAATAGTCCTCCAAAACTGAGATGTAAACTGAGTACTACAGTCTGAAATAATAGAATATGGAACCCCATGCAAACGGACAACCTCTCAGAGATAAATCTGAGCCAACCTCTCTACACTATAGGAAGAATAAATCAGTAAGAAGTGTGTAGACTTAGTCAGCCTATCAATAATAACACAAATAGAGTCAAACCCTCGAGAAGTGCATGGAAACTATGCTATAAGGTTTATAGTGATCTTCTCCTACTTCCACTCAAAAATGGGAAGTCTCTGCATCAATCCACCAGGTCTCTTATACTCGAACTTAACCTGCTGGCAGTTCAAGCACCAAGATACAAACTCTGCTATGTCCCTCTTCATACCACTCCACCAGTAAAGTTGTCTCTAGTCTCTATACATCTTAGCTGTACCCAGATGGATGGAATATCTGGAACAATGAGCCTCATAGAGAATCAACTAAATCAAATCCCCAACTCTCGAAACACAAAGGAAACCATCAAACCTCAAAATACCATCAGAATCTAAAGTAGCCCTGCTACCCTCACCCGAGAAACCTGATCACGAATGTCACACAAATGATAATCCTCAAACTGACGCTAATGAATATGATCAACTAGAGTAGAACGAATTTTAACACTGGAAAGAACTCTACTGGGATCTGTCAAGTCAAGCCTAATATGACAGTTAGCCAAGGACTGTAGTCCAAGGCTAATGGTCACTCTAGAACGAAAAGGAAGCCAAGCTTCCCATACTCATTGCCTTTTGGCTAAAGGCATCTACTACCACATTTGCCTTGCCCATATGGTACCAAATGGTGAATTCATTGTCCTTCAGTAACTCAACCTATCTCTGCTACCTAGAGTTCAGCTCTCGCTGACTCGTGATGTACTAAAGACTATGGTGGTCAGTGTAGATGTCACAGTGAACTCCATATAGACAGTGCTTCCAAATCTTGAGCGCGAAGACTACCCCCTCCAACTCCAAGTTATGAGTGGGGTAGTTGCACTTGTGATCCTTTAGCTGCCTCGATGCATTAGCTATCACATAACTTTGCTGCATCAACACACAACCAAGACCAACTGGCGAAGAATCACAATACACTGAAAAGACCTGACCCTCAACTGGTAATGTCAACATCGGAGCTGAAGTCAATAAGGCCTTAAGTTTATGGAAACTATCCTCACACTAATCAGACTACTGAAAGGGAATATCCTTCCTAGTCAGCCTAGTCATAGGTGCTATTATGTAAGAAAATCCCTCAATGAACTGCCTGTAGTATCCTCCCAACCAAATAAAACTGCGAACCTCGGTAGGAGTAGTAGGTCTCGGCCAATCATGAACGACTGCAATCTTCCTTGGGTCTACTCTAATCCCATCCTTAGACACCACATGTCCTAGAAATGCTACTGACTGAAGCCAAAACTTGAACTTTGAGAACTTGACATAAAGCCGATGATCTCTCAAAGTTTGGAGTACTATCCTCAAGTGCTATTCATGCTCCTCCCTACTCTGCGAGTATATCAATATGTCATCAATGAAGACTATCATAAATGAATCCAAGTACGGGTTGAGCACCCTGTGCATCAAGTCCATAAAAGTTGCTGGGGCATTATTCAACCCAAAAGACATCACCATGAAGTCATAATAGCCATAACATGTTCTGAATACTATCTTAGGGATGTCCTCCACCCAAATCCTCAACTGATGGTAGCCTGATCTCAAATCTATCTTAGAAAACACTGCTGCATCCTGGAGCTGATCAAACAAGTCATCTATACGCGACATCGGATACCTATTCTTTATAGTCACCTTATTCAGCTGCCGATAATCAATACACATCTGCATCAAACCATCCTTCTTCTTCACAAACAGAACTGGAGCACCCTAAGGCGACACACTCAGTATAATGAAACCCATAGCTAACATGTCCTAAAGCTGAACCTTAAGCTCTCTCAACTTAGCTGGAGCCATATGATACAAAGTAATGGAAATGGGCCTGGTACCCGACTCTAACTCAATGGCAAAGTATATGTCACACTAAGGTGGAAGGCCTGGCAGGTCGGTCGGAAACACATCTAAGAACTCCCTTGCCACAGGGACCGACTCAGGAGAGGAAGTGTCGGTGCTAACATCCAAGAGATATGCTAGATATGCCAAACACCCGCGCAAAATCAACTTCCTAGACCGAAGGCAAGAAATGATCCCAGATGGTGCACGTCTAACAGAACCCTGCCACACAATGAGGGATATGTTGGGCATGGCTATGGTAATGGTCTTGGCATAACAATCCAAAACCGCTCGATGAGGGGATAACCAGTTCATGCTCAGAATCACATTAAAGTCTAGCATATCTAAACACATCAAATCAGCCCAAGTTTCAAGATCAATAACTATCAAGCAAGATCTGACAATCCGATCCACTACTAAAGAATTGCCTACCAGGGTAGCAACAAATACATGAATAGATAATGGCTCACTAGCCAACACAAAACAAGGAAAAAAGTAGGAAAAAACATACGAACATGAAGAACCAAGTTGAACAATGCTAAATCTGACTTGCGGTAGATAGAAATCATACTTGTGATCATCGCATCAGAGAGCCTCTACCTCGGGTCTACCAAGGACCGCATAAAACAGACACTAACCTCCACTGGACTGACTGCCATACCGACTACCTGACTGCCATACTAGGCACTACCCCTACCCTAGGAACTTCCACCCCTAACCGATGGCTGCACTACTTTCAAAGGCTGAGCCGACTGAGCAACTGACTGAATTGTACCCCACTGGGGGCAATCTCTAGCAAAGTTCCCAATGTTACCACACTCATAGAATGACCCACCCTAACATGATGAACTTGCTAAAACTGAATGGCAACCACGGCCTGGTTCCCCAAATGATGTACCCCTCAAAGACTGATCTAAACTCAGCCCACTGAACCCATGATCAAACTGAGTTCCACCTGAACCCTGTAATGATGCCTGAACTGGCCAGCTGGACTGACCCTGATGCTGCTGTGGCTAATATACTTTACCCCACTAACCTAAACCTCTACCGCTAGAGCAAAAACCACTGTGACCTCCCTGATGGCATGGCCTATTATCTTTAGCCCTGGGGTCCTGACGATGAAAATCCTCCATAGTGAGGGCCTGGTCTGCTATAGACTAAAACGGTCTCCCACTAGAAACTAGTATCTCTGCATTCTGTCGAAGCTCAGTCCTTAACCCTCAAACAAACCGATGAACCCTATCTGTCTTTGTAGGAATATTCCTAGCCCTAAATAGAGCCAACTAGTGAAAATAGGTCTCATACTCAGACACTATCATAGAACCCTATATCAATCGTGTGAACTACTCCCTACGGTGCTCACGGTCACTCTAAGGCAAGAACTTGGCCATAATGGCCTCATAGAACTCTCTCCAAGTCAATTGAGGAGACTCAGAAGGTCTATAAGTTACATGGGCCCTCAACCAAAGCCTAGTTAGACCCTCCAGCTGATAGGTGGTAAAACCCATTTCGTGAGTATCCAATAAACCAAGATGATGAAGCATCTCCCTGCAAGTAGAAATAAAGTCATAAACATCCTGTCTGGGGGCACCAGAGAACCTCGACGGGGATAATCTCAAAAATCATCCCAAATCCTTCTGCTTTGACTCTGTCATAACTGGGCAAGGATCAAGAAGCTGAGCGACTATAGGCACTGACAAAACCTATGCAGGGGGAGCCGTAATAGTAGGCTGCGCTCCTGAACTCTGACCCAGGGTTGCCCCTTTGAGCGGATGTCTGGGCCATATCAGAAGGCTAACCCCCACCCATACCCAATAACTGAAGAAGCACACTTCAGATATCTGGTGTAGGAGCTGAGGCTGGTGCTGATATTGCTGCTGCTACTAGCCCTGGTGGCACCTTGGCTGCCCCCTGGTCTATGGATTGCTAATCATAAACTGGCTCAGGCTTATACTCAGCCTTAGGAGCTCTAACTGGTGACACTGCATGGGAACATCCTCGACCTCTACCTCAACAACCACCCCATCCCTTAGTTGGAGGCAGGTGTTCTGGTGCTGAAGGCTCGCTATCGTCCGCTGCTAAAGATCTCGTACGAGCCATCTGCAGAAGAGTGAACAAAACAAATGAGATTCGAGGAAACTATCTAGGATAAGATGCACAATATCGAATCAAGTAAAGAGTCATGTTTCCTAAATTGACACTGTAGCCTCCCAAAGATAGGGTACAGACGTCTCCGCGCTGATCCGCAGGACTCTACTAGATATTATCTCTTATATTGATGACACCGGTGAACCTAAGATCTGATACCAATTTGTCATGACCTAATTTCTCAGGTCATGATGGAACCTACAACCCCTCTGTAGGCGAACCAATCCCCGTAGCCCAGAATGGTTAGTAATAGGATACACTTTAAGTCAACATGCACAAGAAGATAAGATAAGAGAAAGAAAGTAAAGAAGTAAAGTGGAAGAAAGAAATCTAGATATATATATATATAGAAACTACACCATCCCATGACTTGGTATCAAAATTACAGGAGCTACTACTAAATATACAAAGTACAAAGGAGTGCAAAACTAAAATATACAAGTGCCTCTGAATATACAAAATAGTCAGCTACCAAAAGAAGAGATCTAGCTAAGTCCCGGTTGCAAAAAGCTCACCCTATGTCTCAGATGTCCAAAAGTGTTGCATGAGTCTCCACATCAATGGTGATAACTCACACTAGGATCTACACCAGGAAGATGCAGAAGTGTAGTATGAGCACCAATGGCACAAGCAACGGGAACCCATTAGGCATCATAGCCCGACTGAGCATATGTAAAATATAAAAACAGTATATAGCAGATAAGAAAGAAAAGGTCACAAAAGCAAACAGAGAAAAGTACACAGAGGCTAGCAACATGAAGAAGGCACAAAAGAGTACAAGTAAGCTATGCTAGCCACAGAGGATATATCATAGAACACAGGTGAAATGGTAGACAATGCACCTGGATCCTTGCAATAACAATATATACATGAAGTTTAACGAACAGGGCAGTGTACTGGTAACCTCAAATAACAGAAAGGAAAGAAAGACAATTAAACATAAGCATGCTAATAATACAATCCACAAGGTAACAATGATCATAAGTAAACTAGTAGGTAACTATAATTGGAGTAAGTAAGATATTCTACCTACATACCCAACGAGCGCCCATACACTCGAGGAATACATACAAGTGAAAATAGACCCTCTAGCATCCCATATTACCGAAGCGTACACTCAACAAACAACAAATGAGGGTGAAACCATGCAAGAAATGTATGATATGATATGAAGTGCCAGTGTTACCGTATGCACCTCTTCAGATGCTCGTAGGCCCAACAGGTAGGACCCATGGAGGGCTTCACCTGTATACTTCTAGCCCTGTATACCCCTCCTCCGACACTCTCAGCCTGTAGCCCCTAGTCTGGATTTGCAAGGTACATGGAGGTCTCTGAGACTATATATAAACTCTCAATATCTCAATATGCATGCCCAAAGTCTATTCGAGTCTAAAATCAGTAATAAAACCATGTCTAGCACTCCGGCTCAACTAAGTCTAGTGCCATCTAAAAATCAATAATAAAAATCATGTCTAGCATTCTGGCCCTGCCGAGTCTAGAATCAGTGTGAAAACCATCGCATAATCTCTTTTATATCAAAAAAATTCATAAAACAAGTTTTCAATCTACTTATAACCATTTATAACTTAAACGGGCCCTCGGGGCCATGCAAGGTTTAGAAAACTGGTAATAGTTAGGATCAAAACTATGTAGTAGTAAACCAATTCAAAAAAGCTCTTTTCATGATAGAGATGATATGTTCAAATACAACCAACAACTCAACAGCTTATAATTAACCTACCAGCCCTACACATGCTCAATCCACTCTACAACACAGATAACCAGCCTGCCATTATGAAACAATGTCCCTGACTCATGTACACTTCCCAAATAGCCCACCATCTAGGGTCCAAAGGCATATAAAAAGGCCACATGGGGCCGTAAGTGTGATACTACAAAACTAGCTCAAATACTAAAGCAAACAAAGTAAGAGCGGACGAAAAGAAAGAGGACAAGGTCTGAGGTGCCAACCTAGTCAACCCAACCCAAAGATGCTACATAGCATAATTATATTCTATATAATAAAAGTCTAAGGTAGGTAAGCCATAACCTACCCGGCGTCTGACGAATAGCTTCTGTAAAGCTGTTGCCCGAGCCTGAACTACTCCGAGAAGCTCAAAGCAGCAATCAAACTATAAAAAACATACTCTACTCATCAATACAAATATAACGATACCCATAATTCTAGTAATTTAGCTGGGTCAAAATCCAGGTCAAAGGCGGGCCCATGGGCCTTGTAACCCAAAACAGAAAACAAAAATTACCACGAGGTTCCCAACACTGCCAGGAACTCATGCCGAGAAATTAGGAATAATTCGAGTAAGAAAAAGGTCCCTAAACATCCCGCAGATAAAGAGGAATTAAAAAGTGAAAACTTTACATAAACCAAGAATAGCAACGGAGAGTTATGTACTATGAAAGGAGGGAAAATGGTCAACGAGGTAAAATGCACGTCCTAACGAGTAATTAAACCCAAACATACGACTAAAACACAAGACTTAACCCAAAGCTAAATTAAGAATCATTAATGGAAGCTTAGCCATGGCAATGGAGAAATTGGAGAAGAGGAACTTACAAAATCGAAGAAGGAAACGATAAAATCCACCAATCGACAAATTCCCATAGCTAAGATATGATTTGGCCCAAGAATTTGGTGAGGGAGATGGTTTAGAGTGAGAGAGGAAATGTGAAATGAAGTGAAATTCAAGCTAGCAAACTTTTGTATTGCAGGTCACAGAGCAGCACAATCACTGTCCCCAGGCACAATCGCGTTATAAGGAGCTGCAGGAGCGCTCTAAAGGAATAACAGAGGAACTTGCATGATTGCTGTGCCCAGGCGCAATTGCGCTGAAGGAGAAAAGTGCCAAGGGCGCGATCGCAGTGCTCATGCGCGATCGCGCTGAGCACTGCTCTGCTGGAGAAAAACCAGCTATTTATAAAAACTCCCACAGGGTTTTCCAAGCATATTCAAAACCCGATTTATTCAAACTAAATATGTAACTAGAGTGGAAACAACACTTCGAACTGAATGAAATTGACAAAACTTCTATACGAGGTCGTCTTGATGAAATGTTGACCCAAGTCAACACTGTTGAATTTTAACCAAACACCCAAAATGAGCCTGACTCACTTGGGATCCGAGCCAACCACCTACCTTACCCAAAATTGACATTCCAAAGCTGATGGAACCATCGAATTCCTAATCCGATGCTCCGATTATCTAAAGTCAACCAAAGTCAAGCTTCCAACCCCAACTGGCCTGAAATCTAAAAAAGTGAGATAAAATCATACCAAAAGCTCCCAGGCTCCGACTAAAGGTCCACCTAGATCAAAATCTATGTTCCAGAGCTAATAGAACTCTTGAAATTTGATTTCGAGCGCGCTAGCTAGAAATGTTGACTAAAGTCAATACTTTTCTAAGTTAAAGCTCTAAAATAGGAAAATGGTCATAACGACCTAACAAACAGCATGGGCCCCTAACCACCAGTACCATCAAGTCATAAAAGACTTAGAGCTGCTACAGGCAAGCTCTAACAATGCCAAGAAGGTGAAAATGCAAACTTGACCGGAAGGGTCATTACAATAAAGAAGAAAAAAGGAACGTTAGGGAAGGGAAGGGAGAAGGAAAGAATTGACCTAAAGGGAGTGATTTTGGGAAACGTAATATTCTTCCCATAAAAGAAAGAAAAAAAATTGAGGAGGATTTTTCCAAACATGAAAAGATTTTGGCAAAATTTAAAATTTAAAATTTATGCTCAATATTAAATAAAATTCTACCAAAAATATATAAAATTAGTAACTACTAAAATACTAAGTAAGAAAAGTATTATAAAATTATTAAACTAAAATACCCTCATTAGAAGGTGGGCACTTGTAAAAATATACTTGAAAATAAAATATATGCATTATAATGTGGACGCATGTAAAACAATAATAATAATAATAACAATAATAATAATAATAATTTGACAAAAAATAATGCAGATGAATAGTTAGCAAAAAATTCAATAAAACAAGTGGAAAAAATATATTTTTAGTCCCGCAAATAAAACATATGCTCGAATGAGTAAAATAACGAAAAGGAGGGACAAAATTGGGTGTCAACACTATTTATTTACACCCTTAGGGAGATGCCAAACTACACTAAATATCTAAGAGATGTTGTGGCATGCATGAGTTACCTTTGGAGTTCAAAATAGTTGCACTTACTGAGAAGTGTAGTTTGAGAGTCCTGAGTAAGCTCCCTTAATATCTTAAAGACCTTGGGTGTTTCACCCTCCCCATACAAATTCGTGAAAGTGATTTCGGGAAAGCCTTATATGATTTAGGGAAAGTATTAATAAGATGCCTCTATATTTGTTTAAGACACTCGGCGTGGGAGAAATAAGACCCACCACTATCACCTTGCAGTTGGTTGATTGATTATATGTTACTTTAGATGGAGTTATTGAAGATGTGCTCATTAATGTTTGTATGTTTGTCATTCCTACTGACTTAATTGTTCTTGATTTTGAAGCAGATGAAAAAGTACCAATCATATGTTACGACTCGATTGTCAGGTCATGATGTCACCTACGATGACCCACTGGTAGGTAGGCCGGCCCTTAGCCAAGAACAACAAGTAACATGCTAACAAGAGTATAGGGCAGAAATATGATAACAAATACCAAATTACAAGAGAGCAACAAAGCAAACATATATAGACAGAGAGGGAAAGAGCAAAATATACAAAAGAATCCCCCAAGAGCTGGTATAAGCCAACACAAGAGCTATTACAACATAAGAAGTACTATATGATAATGCTCAAACTACACCTCTGTTTAAGAAGCGTACGCGATCGTTGTCAAGTAAAGAACCCAAACAAAGGTTGGGGTCGAATCCCACAGAGAATATGGTGAAGATTAAGACTTGAGTGAAGTAGATGACTAGTGATCAATTGTTTCCGGTAAATAGGGGGGGTTTTGTGAACGAAGTGTAAACAAAAGCAAGCAATAATGTAAGAGTAATAATCAATAGGAGAGAATGAACTAGGGACGTGTTCACCATGGCATTTGTAACAATGTCGATCCTAAGCTTAACCGTGTTCTTTCTATATGCGTGTCACGATGTGATTGAATTAATGGTATCGTCTAAACGTCTCTCGACCAAATAAATAAATTTCCTTTTCTATTCTCTCGACCTCGAAAAGATGTGCTTTTTAGATTTTAATCCTAACATCAAGTAGTTTAATCCAGTTACGGCATTAATCATTAGACGAGAGTTAGTAGTCTCGAATCCTTGTTGTTAATCAAGTTTTCCCGGTTTTAATCTCTTTACTCAAGCAAATTAAACCTAGGCATGTTCTAATGTTTGCAACCACTAGAAAACGTGACATAAAGTATGATTAACAACGTGACTACATGTAAATTGAACCCGTCGCTACCCGGAATCTATATCGCTACTTTAGCCATGGCTCCCACAACCCTAGTTGCGGGAGTTTTAGTTACTCATGCTCGAAGAAGAAGAGAAAATAGTTGTATTCATAATAAAGGGAAGAAAAGTCTTACAATATAATGAAACAATCAATCTTCCAATATCCAAGAACAAGAAATACCAAGAACTCACGAACGAATCAAGAACACGAGTTCAATACAAATGAACCGTGTTGTTTTCTCTCAAAAAATAACTAAAACGTGTTTTAAACTAATGGGTGAATGATAAATAAAATAAACCTATCATAGGGTATTTATAGGAGTCAAAGAAACCAAATCCAAAATGGGTTAGGAGTCCAAAACGCGGACAGCCGCTGGCGCGCCACTGCCTTAACTTGATGGCCAGGCTGACGGACCGTCAAGGCAGTGATGGACCGTCGCCTGGACCGTCACTGTTAACCAGTGGTGCCGCCTCCTTTGCTGCCTCCATGCGACGGTCTCTGTGACGGACCGTCACATGTGTGACAGACCGTCACTCAGGCCGTCACTCTTAGGCAGAATCCTCTTTTTCTCGTATTTCCGTCCGTTTCCGTGTTTGTTTCCATTTCCTACAAATACAACATAAAAACATCAAAAACAACAACGGTTGCTTGAAAACGCACGATTGTTCTTAGTAAAAAGGAGTCAAAAGTGACGTAAAATGGCGTCACATCAACACCCTCAACTTAAAACGTTCGCTTGTCCTCAAGCAACATGACATAAAACAATAATACGACTCAACTAAGAACACAAACTCGTGTCTATAGCAACTCATGGTCATTCAAAACTTATTCAATTAAATCAAGCTCCCTCGTAGCACACGAATGTATGAAACACTAACTTGCAAGGATCCAAACATGTCATTCCGATATGATAGAACATTCTACATACACACGCGCAGCTATCCTAACAATCAATAGACAATACAGACATCTTGGTGCCCTCACCACAAAGAAATCCCACACACAAGATTTGGGACTAGGTAAGCGCTCACACTCACAAACGATTTCAAACAATGCACATGCGATACCATAGGCTTGCCCTTACTATTCTATTTCAGTTCTTCAGAAAGCTACTCAGGATCACTACAGGACTTGTTTAGGCTTGTAATGAGGCTTCAGGTGCAGGTAGGATACATTTAGGGGTTAGTGACTAAGCCCTCCTTGGAACTACCGACATCTTACCACATAACGTTACTTTGTCCATCCTTATTCACCTCTTTATTCCCTTCTTTCTAGCTACAGGTGCGGCCTCTATATTTTGACAATTCTTTTTATTACTTTTTCAATCTTTTTCACTTCTTTTTTTTTTCTTTTCTTAGGCACACCCGGACTTTTCATTCTATTCACAACCAACCATCTCCATCCTCTTTTTCTTATCATTCACCTCTGTAGTAGCCACCCTCAACTTAAGCTGATTGCCTGCGTTGAGGTGCACAATGTCCAAGGGCGGACCAGGGACAAAACAGGGTTTACCTCTATAGTAGCCACCCTCAACTTAGGCTGATTGCCTGCGTTGACGTGCACGGTGTCCAAGGAAGGACCAGGGCCAAAATAGGGATTCAAAGTTAAACAGGAACGGTGACAGGTTATTGAAAGAACAAGGTCAATTATGGCTCAAATAGGGATCAAAGGATTATTCATATTTGGACGGTCTTTTAGGTTAAGTGGACTGCACGCAAAAAGGGCCTGTGATCCTTTCCTAAGCAACCAAACTTCGAACTTAACAAAATAGACTGGGCAAGTTCTAGATGCATGCACAGAGTAAGAATTTATGACAATAATCTCACACGCTCTTGGCACCAAGAACTATATCGCTACCAACTATCAAACAACCGCTCGGCTTAAGCATACTCATTCTACTCATAATCACACAATGACATACAAGGATCCAGACAGTCAATTGTTTCAACATAAGCTTAAAACCAGAAAATTTTTAAGGGGCCTCATTTTTAGACAAGAACAACGCATGCTTGCTATAGACACTAAAAAAAATTTAAAATAACAACCTAAACATGCCGGTTCTACTAGATAGCACACCGGAGGGAAAAGAACTCGGCAACAAAAACCCTCGGTGGTGACTCACAGGTTTCCCCACACCCTCAACTTAGACTCATGCATTGTCCCCAATGCATACATATGAAAATTAAACACTGTGAGAATAAAGGAATACCTGTGAAGTCGATGTGACTCAGATCCTGGAATGATGTTGGAGACCGCCAGGGTCTCCAAAGCAGGAAAACTCGATGGAGTGTGGCATTCCAGCTTCCTCTTTGGGCTCCATCGCTAGTCGCGACAACTTCTTCGCTCTTTCTTTGCAGATTCTCTTGCGGTGTTTTCATTTTCTTGATTTATTTACACCGCTTTCCTTCACCTGCTCGTCCTCTTGCAATCGCGACTGTACTCTCATAACAGCTCGGGTTTCAACAAAACCCTTCTCCTCAAGATATGCGTCCGCAGGGCCTTCCTCAATGGCATTGATGACCGCGACCACCCTCATGTCACTTGGTTGCTTCATCACTCTGGACACATCGAACTTGACCATTTCATTGTTCAGCCTGAAGGTCAGTTCATTTTTCTCCATGTCAACCAAGGCTCTTGCTGTGGCTAGCAATGGTCGTCCTAAGATGATGGGAACTTCGAAATCTACTTCGCAATCCAAGATCACAAAGTCAGCTGGGAAGATGAGCTTGCCGATCTTTACTAGCACATCAGACAATATCCCTACGGGTCGCTTTACCGAACGGTCAGCCATCATCACTCTCATGGAAGTTGGTTTAGGAGCTCCCAAACCCAATTTGTTATACACTGCTAGCGGCATCAAATTGATTACGAGCACCAAGGATCACACATGAGCTCTTCCGAAGTTTGAGCTTCCCAATGTACATGGACAGTGAACGACCTGGATGCATCGCTTCTTTTTCATGACTACGACTTGAAGAGAGTAGCGCGTGCAGTGATGGAGGTTGTCTTCGGTTCAAAAAACTCACCGACGTCTTCTTTGTAATCAAGTCCTTCATGAACTTGGCATAACCGGGCATTTGTTCCAGCGCTTCCACCAATGGTATGTTTATTGAAATCTCTTTCAACATGGTCATGAAGTTCAGGAACTTACCATCGTCAGCTTTCTTCTTCAAACGATGTGGGAACGGAGGTGGTGGTCGAGGCATCATAGTTGGAAGCTTTTCAGCTTCCTTTCTTTTATCTGCGGGCTTTGGAGTTTCCTCCTCTACCGCCTCTTTCTCATCCGCGACATCACCTTGAGTTTGAGTTACCGGATGTGATTCCGGTAATATTTTTCCGCTTCTTGTGGTGATCGCCATACAGCTTGCATCATTCCGCAGATTTTGGATGGTGTCGCTCGGCAAGGTACCTATCTTCCTTGGGTTTAGCGATGCCGAGA
>QJPP01002747.1:0-82293 GCA_003996215.1 Jaltomata sinuosa | reverse complement strand
GTTGTGTATTTGGATGTGGGGTGACTTGCCGATCATAGCTTGGGTTCATTCAGAATGTAGTTTGAGGGTAGGTTTGGTTCCAATTTGGTTGGGGGTAGTATAGGTTGAATTCTTGACCCGAGGTCCTTCTTGTTTCTTCACTTTGACTTATCATAAGGAACCTCCTTTCATTCATACTATCCATCCTTTTTACCCTTTCCTCTATACCTCCAAACCTCCCATTTGTTTCAACCACCCTTTCATTCATATTGGTCACCCTCCTTGACACATTGAAATTCGTCCCCATGTTGTTCACCAAGCTCCTGCCTCCATGGTTATAAGGAAAATGATTAGACATTGTACCTACAAAAACTCAACAAACAATATTAGTAGAAAAAAAAAGCCTCACATCACTCGTATGTAAACTCTCAACTCATCTTCTATGGCGTCGTCTCAAAATTGTTAGTGAACTAGCTCCACTCAATCAACTCAAGGTCACCTATTCTTTGTGGAGGAGTAGATTCTTGTGACTCTTGAAAGAAGGACGACTTGAAAGACTCTAAACGGACTTGAATCAAGGAATTAATCAACGAAACAAGACAAGAAAAGAAGAAGGAAGAAGCACGAAAGAATTCGGACTCAAGAATTAAGTAACAAAAGTAGGAGAAACCACTTGTTGTTGCTTAATTTGGAGAATCAAAGAGATGATTTTATGTTTAAAAACTAGTTAACAAGTAATTAAAGATGTTAATTAGTTGTTAAATAGTTGAGAAATCTAAGAAAAATGAGTGTAGAAGAAGAAGTTTGAAGTTCCAACACTTAGAAAAAAATTGGGGTCTTAAAATTTCCAACACTTAGAAAAATTTTGGGGTCCCAAAATTTGAGACCCCTCAAAAAACTAAGTGTAAAAACCTGCTGAAATGAGCCCTCTGAAACTGTAGTCACGCGCTGACATGGCGGCTGACGTGGCAGGTCCACGTGGAATTTTTTTTTTTTAAATTCCACTTGTGGACCCAACAAACATATTTGACCACTTTGACTTAGAAAAGTTGGATCAAACGTACCTTTTGGCTTCTTCTTCTTCAAGATGTTCTTGATGAATATCAAAAACACCTAGAACACCAAGAACACACACTAAACACCAATACCTTCAAATGAGCTCGGAATTGGCTCAAATTTTAGGATTAGCTTCCCCTTAACGCAGAGAACAAACCCCAATGATTTTTAAGCTCCAATTCCTCCTTAATCAATAGACCCACTTTCAAAGTTTGTAAAGCTTTAAAAGCTCAAAACACTTTAATGGCAACTCTACTTCTACAACTCCAAATCGCACGAAATTTAAAATTTAGACTCAAAAAACACTAGGGAACAAGGATCTAGTGTCAAAAACAAGAAATCAAACAAGAAAATTTTCGGATTTTTTTTTTTTTTTGGATTTTGAAGATATCAAATTTCCAAGAGTTAGATTTGTGGGAACAAATCTAAACCAAGCTCTGATACCAAATGATAACGGGAATACAACAAACAAGAAGAAACGAAGGAAAAGATATGAGAATTAATAAGTAGGAATTGAAATTATGGGCAACAAGGGGCTAAAACCCTCACCTCCCAATTGATTCCAACAACTAGATACTAATTCAACTCAACTAATCAAGGAAACCTAAATGAAATCCACAAGTGGGAGACCTTCGATTAATTAAGTAAAGAAGTTAAACTAACAATCAAGAGAGTCATCCTAATCACTCACTAATTCCTTAAGGGAATTACACTAAGTCTTACACTAGCAACTACAAGTTTAGAGTATCAATCTTCAATATGCAAAAACTAGTCTTCCAAAATGAAGAAAAGCTACTACTTATACTAGGGAATAAGAGGACACTAGCTATTACAGTTTTGCCCTTAATGAAGTAAGGGCCTTGTTTGGTTGCCTTCTTTTGGGAATTCTTGAATTCCTCCTTCCACCTCACTTTAATGGACCACCCACACATTGTATGCTTTCCTTTTCATGAACATCGTACGTGTCATCTATACCATCCATGCTCGTGTCAACCATGCTATCCATGCTAGTATCAGCTATATCACACCAAACCTCCTCTTGATATTTCCCAAGTGAAATAGGTACTTGCACCCTTTTATTAACATGATACCCTTTTTGAGTAACAAAGGCGTCTCGCTTCGGCCAAAAAGGTATCCCAAACAATTCAACCAATTGAGGGGTTATAAAGTTAGAAACACTATGATCATCAAGGACAAGATCAAACCCCGTAGTATGATAAAAATTCACTTTTGTTTCAAGACTTCGCCTCTCCGGGTCTTGCCTAACTTGAAACATCAACTTGTCTCTACTTCCTCTAATACCATTTCTATATCGTGTACAAGACACATTGGTATTAGGATAAGAATCGCACATTATTATATTTCGAGAAGTAGGAAATGTAAGCCAAAAGGTACATTTGATCCAACTTTTCCAAGTCAAAGTAGTCAAAGATGTTTGTTGGGTCCACAAGTGGAATTTAAAAAAAATAAATCCAAAGGACCAAATCTGCCCCTTAGAAAAAGTTTTGGGGGCTGAAATGCACACTTGCAAACTTAGACAGAATGCTTTAAATTTTGGGACCCCAAAATTTTTCTAAGTGTTGGAACTCTTAAGACCTCAAATTTTTTCTAAGTGTGGAAACTTCAAATTTCTTCTTCTACACTCATTTTTCTTCTATTTCTCTACTAATTAACAACTAATTAACATCTTTAATTACTTGTTAACTAGTTTTAATCATCAAATCATCTCTTTGATTCTTCAAATTAAGCAACACAAGTAACTTTTCTACTTTTGTTACTTAGTTGTTTTTGAGTTCGTTTTCTTTCGTGCTTTTTTTCTTCAACTTTTCTCATCTTAATTCGTTGATAAATTTCTTGATTCAAGTCCTTTTACCTTCAATCGAGTCATCCGTCTTTTAAGAGTCACAAAAATCCACTCCACTACAAAGGATAGGTGATCTTGAATTGATCAAGCAAAGCTAGTTCACTACAAATTTTGAGACGACATTTTAGGAGGTGAGTTGAGAGTTTGCATACGAGTGATGTGAGGCTTTTTCTACTAATATTGTTTGTTGAGTTTTGTAGGTACAAAAGGAGATATAAGGTAGCATGTCATCCATAGCTTCGGATACTTGTGATGATGACATGGAAAGCTCTATTTGTAGTGATGGAGGCTATGATTCTAATGTTGAGGCCTATGAAGGCTATGATGGAGCCAATGAGGGATATGAAGGATCATGTGTTCATGAACATTATGATGGAGAGAACTACTACTCCGGAGATGAATATGTGATGAATGGAGCTTATAGCTCTTGTGATGATGTTGAAGGGGTAGAGGAACCTTGTGGAGAATATTATAGTGGAGAAGAAGGTTATGAAAGTTCTCATTTTCCACACCATGAGTATGAAGGCGATGTGAGGTACAATGCTTCCTTTCGTATGTCTTGTGAATCCTTTGAGGGAAATCTTGATGAAAATGGAAGTTGTGAGGTTGAATGTCCTTCCTCATCTTGTGCGACTTTCTATCCTAAAAGAGAAGGTATTGATGTATGGTTGGTACCAATTCGAAGATATCGTATGGGCTATAGAAGAGGTACATTTCCTACTTCTCGAAATATGATAATGTGCGATTCTTATCTTAATACCGATGATATAGCTCCAATGTATTCATGGTTGGTTTTGGATATGCTTAAGTTATATGAGTTTCATGTTTTGAATGTCAACCATAGTTATTATTTGGGCAAGAATCCGTGGTGCATCCATGATTCCCAATTTATGTATTCTTCTCCTTGTCACACTTATGTGGTTAGACAAGTTGAGGTGTTAGGATGGATTCTTAGGAGCATGCTAAGATTAGTGAACATAGAAAGTGCATCCTATAGTTCCTTCAATCTCTCAAGAAGCATGACTCCGCTTGTTTATCCACTCCTTGTGGGAGTTTGTTCGAGAAATAACAATGAATTGTACTTGAAATGCTTAATCTCTTTCTCTTGTGTTCCAAATTGTGAATGCCATCTTGTTAACATTCTTGCCTTAAAGTGTGTATTTGAAATTGAGAACCCTGAGTTGATGCTAAGTTGCTTATTTGTTTTTGGGAGAGTCCATGGATATTGAAAGCTTCTTGTCACCTTCATAGGGTTGGACAAATTGAAGTTTGAAATAAAACTCTTGGAAGCATGGTTGATTCTATGTTAGGAGGGACCCCAACTCCTTGGGAGTATTATTTGGTATGGAGTGATTTGACTCCTAATAGATTCCTCGACTATTCTAGTAGCATGGCTTTGTTGGTGCACTTCCTTCCTTTGGAAAGTTTCTTGATAGAGAGGGTTATTTTATGCTTAAAATGTCTCTTCTTATCTATCAGTGTCCTTATCTTTTGGCATACCCTAGATAAGAATAGTGAGCTTAATACATTTCTCTACTACCTCTTTGCTTATCATACCCATGGTGGTGTGGAATTTATTTTGTATGGAGGTAAAGATATATGGGTCTTTTACTTCTTTGACCCGAATGAACCCTTATGGGTGATTGCACCACTTTTGGTGTGGCCTTCTTGCGAGACAATGAAACAATTATGTCTTATGGCTCCAAAGTTAAATATGATACCATCTTTTGGAATTCTTGATGCCACAAAGGCCTTTGTGTTTGCCTTGTCTCTTGGTGTTTATCATAGTCAAAACCTTTGCACCTTTTATGATGAGTTGCTTTTATTGGAAGCAAAGGATATTTGGTTGTATCTCAAATTTGTGCCTCCTTAGCATGGTGATATTGTTGCTAACCCTTGTACTAACCCTTATGTTTTGAGGATGTTTTGGTTGTTATCCTTTTCACGTGTTTTAAGGTTTGGATTTGAGGACGAATCATTTTTAAAAAGGGGAGGATGATACTAGCATGGATGGCATGGTTGACACAAACATGGATGGCATGGATAACACTACGATATTCGTGAGAAGGGAAGCTTAGGAGTCCGTAGAAGTGATGTGGATGAAGAAAAGAGGCCATTTGTGCAAGTGGCTAGGCTTTAAATTCAAGAATCCACAAAGAAGACAACCAAACAAGGACCTTACCTTATTAAGGATAATATTGTAAAAAGCCAATGTCTTCTTATTTCCTTTAGTATAAATAGGATATTTCTTTATTTTGCAAGGAGTTTGATGAATATTGAATATTGAGCTTTGAAGCTTGTAGTTTCTAGGTATTTAGCTTGTAGTTTCTAGGTGAAGCCTAGTATTAGTTGGTAATTTTAGTAGTATGGATCTTGGAATTGTTGGTGAACTTCTTGGTTTGGTTAATCGAAGGTTGCTCATTTGTGGTTTCTTGAGTTTCTTTGATTTTTCTCAAACTAGGGTTTGTGTTTGAATTATTGAATTCAATTGAGAGGTAAGGGTATCAAGTCCCTTGTTGCCCATAAATTCAAGAGTTTGAATATTAACTCACACATCCTTCTTTTATTTTCTTTCCTTCTTGTTCTTTTCTCTTTTTCTATTATCATTCCACGAGTCATGGAACCAACCTGTGGGACCTAGACTGAGGGTGGTCAAATCCCCCAAAAACCATGAGAGGTTTCTACGACCCATGAAAATTTCCACTAGTTATCATGTTGCCTCGTGGAATGTCATCTAAACCTATCTTTTGGCTTAGAAATCATGAGTCCAATCCACAAACCGTGGTTGCTTCTATGGCTCGTGGGAAGGACCCGTGGAACCTGAATTCAAGGTTTTAAACATTTTTTCTCTAATTAAATCCCTAGGGTATTTTTGTAATTACCCACCCTTTTAACACTTAAGTGAGGTTATTTTGGCCACTTTTAGTAGGTTTCTTACTCCTATTAGCCTAAGTCTCATTTTTTCTCATTCATCTACCAAAAGAGGAAAAGAACTCCTTCAAGCTCCAAGTTCAAGCCTCCATTTCTTTTCATCTTAGATCAAGCATGCTTCAATAAGATATGTGGGTATTCAATAAGGGATTCCTTTCACCCTTATGGCCAAAACCCCATGTTTTACTTTGAATTATCAATTTGTGAAATTAGGGTTCTTACCTAATTTGGGAAAAAATCATGGGTTTAGTTTTAAAGCATCAATTCATGGTTTCTCATCACCTATCTATGATTTATTTGAAGTTCCTTAGTTGATTTCAAAAGCTCATGCATTAAAGATGATTTCTAGCATGAATCCATTGAATTGCATATTTTCAAGTGAAATTGGCATGTTGAGATAACATAACCTCAAGTATTATGAAGTTGCATGCCTAATTCTTCAAGTTATGAGTTTAGAAAGAAAAGTATATTTTTGAATTATGGCTATGCTAAGCTTTAAGACTTATGATTTGAATTTGCATGACATCAGATATGTCCTTATGCTATTCAAATAGATTTGGCATTAGATATGTCACAAGTATATTATGAGTTAAATTATGTTTTGGGAGTAGTATTTAGCACCGAGTTGGACAGGGTAAGCGTACCCTCAGTCCCAAAACTGCGTGCCCCCGTAGGTTGATTAGCCCCTCAGTTGGGCATTAGAACCAGTGATCACGCAAAAATTATGCCTTTATACCCTGGAAAGGTATATTGGGTCCTCTCAATAGGGCAGATACATCAGATTCCATGTAGCTCATATGGTTTATGTCGGTTAGAGAATCTCCTACGGAAACAGTTTCAAGTTTTAAAAATGTATCTGACTCTTTCTCAGATTTCACACTTACTACTTATGATTATGTTTTTAACCTATGATATTGCATTGAGTCATTTACATTACAGTTTTACCGTTATAGCACGATATTAGTTTCTATAGCATATCTAGCATGTTTACTTTAGATTTTGCATATTTCACATACTCGGTATATCATTTAGTACTGATGCATATTTTGCGCTGCATCTTCTTGATGATGCAGATTCAGGTTTCCTTCCTCAAACACGTGGCTAGAGATTGCAGGCCATTCAGCTAGTGTTGGTGAGTCCTCATCTTCCGAGGACCAGTTCTTGAGTTTAGTTTATTATCGTCCTTTCAGTATTTAGAGTTAGCTGGGGTCTTGTCCCAGTAACTCTTTATGACATATGTAGAGGCTTTTCAGACATAGACAATATTTGATTCTCCCTTTCGGATTATGTTTCATCTTGACTTTATCATTTATGGGTTGGTTTGCCTATCTTTCTAATTATGCTTCCATTATATTTTCTTATAATTACCTGAGTTATGCTATGACCAAGGATTAACTTGAAGCATGTGTGATAATAAAATGATTACATTTGGGCAATCATCACCTTCTCTAGTCACAAAGTCCCTGCCCAGATACGTTGCTAAAAAGATCTCGATTAGGGAGACTAATCAAAATCCAAATGCAGAAATTAAATCAGCAAAAGATATGTGAATTAAAGCTAATTAACCAAGTTTATGGGTAACAAGGGACTTTATACCCTCACCTCCCAATTGAACTTGTTCAATCAATAATAACTCATCAATCAAACAAAGAGACAAACAAATGAATACACAAATGGATGACTCTATGATTAATCAAGCAAATAAGTTAACAAGTAATCAAAGAAATCCACCCCTAATCACTCAACTACACTATTAGGAATCCACCCAATAGTACTATTAGGAATCAACCCAATAGATTTCTACAACTAGATTAGCTAATTGGGAATCCACCCAAGAACTACAAACTAGAGTATCAACTAGAAGCTTTCAAAGCAATTCAATATTCATCAAAATCTGATTAGCTAAGGGAAGGGAACCCCTATTTATAGCTATTACATAAAGGCCCAAAAGTGACCTTGAAAGATAGCCCAACATGGCCCAACGCACAAGAGGTGCATTTGATGTGCGAAATGCACCATAAGAAGTGTGTGCTGCCCTTCTGCTCCGCACTTCCCAAACAAAATCATCCTTGACAGCTTGTGCGTTTGGTGTGAAACACACCAGGGGAAGTGCCCAATGCACCCCTTGTCGCACCATGAGGCAGAAACTTTGTCAACCTCATCTTTGCTCCACGCAATCATCCACAAGTCATAGATCCTTGATCTATATTCTTCAATAGTCTACAAAGACTCTTTCTTCATGAATATTGCTTGTAAGGCTTGGAGATCTTTGGCTTGCTTCAATTGAGGTGTAAAGAGGCTCCTCCAAGCTCCCTTTTGTGCTCCAAGGGTGGGTGTGGCTCGGCTCCTCTTGTCTAGACCTTGAGGTATAGATCTAGCCTGAATGTCGATGGGTGATATCATATCATCCTCCCTTTCTTGAAAAGGATTTGTCCTCGAATCTAAACTTTGCAAGAACATAGGTAGGACAAACAACCACAATTTCCTCATAGTATGAGGGTTAACACAAATGTATGCCAAAGTGGCACATCCTCAAGATACAACCAAGCATTCCCTATTGCAATGACAAAATAGTCAACATATGATGTACAAAGGAATTGTTGTTTAAACCATCACTAAGATAGTACCCATCAAAGGAAGGTACCACTTGATCACACACACAATGGAATAAACCAAAGGTATGCCTACCCCTTTTACATGCAATTTCAACACAAGCATGAGCATCATCGAATGCAAAAAGGTAGTAGAGAAAGTTATTTAGCACTCTAGTCTCATCAAAGGTGTTTCCATATGATAAGATCCCAATTGAGGTTACCAATTGAAATCTTTCAAATATGAAGAAATTAAAGATAGATGAGAAGTAAAGA
This sequence comes from Jaltomata sinuosa, assembly GCA_003996215.1. Lineage (NCBI taxonomy): Eukaryota > Viridiplantae > Streptophyta > Magnoliopsida > Solanales > Solanaceae > Jaltomata > Jaltomata sinuosa. The sequence continues at coordinate 73,596 of QJPP01002747.1, read as the reverse complement.
AAGAAAGGCTTGATTGAATCCACAACTAAACCAAGGAGGGGGAAGAGAGCTTGAATTCCATAGAAATAGTAACCCAAAATAAATCCACAAATGAGCAACTCAAGTGAAAATCAAGGTAAAGGAGTTTTAGATCAACAATAGGAATCCACCCATCACTAACCTAAGATACACTAATGGGAATCCACCCAAACTACACTAAGATAAAAAGATACACTCTCAAACGAGTTCTTCAATTCTCAATTCAACATAATCTTCATAAATCTGAAAGGCTAAAGGGAAGAGAACTCCTATTTATAGCTATTACATAAAGGCCCAATAGTGGCCTTGAAAGACACTCCAACTCGGCCCAACGCACAAGGTGTGCCAAGTATGTGCGAAACGCACCACTGATTGTGCGTGTCATCCTCTACTTTGCACCACTAAATAGATTCACTGGACATCTTGTGTGCACTAGGGTGTGCAAAATGCACCATCCATTCTGGGTCACACATGGTTTTGCACACCTCGGGCAGCAACCATCTCATGGTGTCTTCTCCCTCTTGCTTCTAAGCAATCATACAAATTTGGAATTGTTTTGTTTGGAGTGTAAAGAGGCTCTTCCAAGCTCCCTTTTGTGCTTCAAGGGTGAGTGTGGCTTGGATCCTCTTGTCTAGACCATGAAGTGTAAGTCTAGCATGAACGTTGTCGGGCAATATCATATCATCCTCCCCTTACTTCCTTTCTTCCACGATTCTTTCGATTGACCACCTTTGAATTGTTCTTTTCAATGGCCTCTTTTACCTTGGAATGAATGTTCATCATCTCCTTTGCTCTTTGTTCAGCATCTAGGCTCACAACAACATGGCTAGACAAAGGAGTCATAGTTAATGGAAACAAAGGTTTAAAGCCATAACATGCTTCAAATGGGGACATTCCAATAGAAGAGTGGAAAGACCGGTTATATGCAATTTCTATCAAGGGTAAATGGTCTTCCCAAGTGGTTGGGGTGCCCCTAATTATACACCTAAGCATGCTTCCAAGAGTCCGGTTGACTACTTCGGTTTGTCCATCCGTTTGAGGATGACAAGAAGTAGAAAACATGAGTTTGGTACCAAGTGTCCCCCATAGATTCTTCCAAAAATGACTAAGAAATTTGGAATCCCTATCACTAACAATGGTTTGAGGGACTCCATGCAATTTAAGCACATTAATGACAAACAAGGATGCTACATGGGATGCATCATCACATTTATGGCATGGAATGAAATGAATCATTTTAGAGAACCTATCCACTACCACAAATATGCTATCATGTTTTCTTTTAGTCCTAGGAAGTCCCAACACAAAATCCATAGAAATGTCCATCCATGGACCACTAGGAGTAGGAAGAGGGGTATACTTACCTTGAGGCCGAGTCGTGGATTTGGCTTGCTTGCATTCGAGACATTGTCCACAAATCCGCTCCACATCATGCTTCATCTTAGGCTAATAAAATTGTTCCATAAGGATGTCAAGTGTTTTGGGTACTCCAAAGTGCCCCATCAGACCACCACTATGAGCTTCCTTGACAAACAACTCTCTCCATGAACTCATGGGCACACAAACTCGCCCATTCTTGAACAAGAATCCATCAACCCATTGGAACCTATCAACCCGCTTCCCTTGACTAAGACAATCAAAAATTTCTTTGAAATCGGGATCCATAGAATAGAATCCCTTCAAGCTTTCAAATCCCATCATTTTAGAAGCCAAGGTGTTGACCAATACAAACCTCCTTGATAGAGCATCCGCTACTACATTCTCTTTGCCTTGCTTGTAGTTGATCACATATGGAAAGGTCTCAATGAATTCAACCCATTTGGCATGTCGCTTGTTCAACTTGGATTGCCCCTTAAGATGTTTCAAGGACTCATGATCGGTCCTTATCACGAACTCTTTGTGCCACAAGTAGTGTTGCCAATGAGCCAATACCCTCACAAGTGCATATAATTCCTTGTCATAAGTTGAGTACCGAAGAGTAGCTCCCTTTAGTTTTTCACTAAAGTAAGCCAATGGTTTTCCCTCTTGCATCAAGACACCACCTATCCCAACACCCGAAGCATCACACTCTATCTCAAAAGCTTTATCAAAATTAGGTAGTTGGAGTAATGGGGAGGAACGCAACATGGACTTCAATGCTTGAAAGGACTTCTCTTGTTCTTCCCCCCACACAAAAGGTACATCTTTCTTGATCAATTCGGTTAATGGGGAAGCAATTGAACTAAAACCCTTCACAAAACGCCGGTAAAAGCTCGCCAACCCATGAAAACTTCTTACCTCAGTTGCGTTGGATGGGGTCGGCCAAGTCTTGATTGACTCCACCTTTTCTTCATCAACCTCTATACCACTTGCACTAACCACAAAGCCCAAGAACACTACCTTTTCAACACAAAAAGAACACTTCTTGAGATTCGCGAATAACCTTTCTCGTAGCAAAACATCAAACACTTGTTTCAAATGGTCTACATGCTCTTCGATTGTCTTGTTATACACAAGTATGTCATCAAAGTACACAACCACAAACTTGTTGATGAAGGGTTTTAGGACATGATTCATCAACCTCATGAAAGTGCTTGGAGCATTAGTCAAACCAAAAGGCATCACAAGCCATTCATACAACCCAAATTTTGTTTTGAAAGCCGTCTTCCATTCATCACCCTGTTTCATTCGAATTTGATGGTACCCACTCCTAAGATCAACCTTTGAGAACACACTTGATCCACAAAGCTCATCCAACATGTCATCAAGTCTTGGAATTGGATGCCTATACTTGATTGTAATCTTGTTCACGGCTCTACAATCAATGCACATTCTCCAAGTACCATCCTTTTTGGGAACAAGGATAACCGGTACGGCACACAGGCTTAGGCTTTCTTTGATCAATCCCTTTTCAAGGAGTTCTTCCACTTGCCTTTGTAGTTCCTTGGTCTCTTCCGGATTACACCTATAGGCTGGTCGGTTGGGAATTTGTGACCCCGGCACAAAGTCAATTTGGTGCTCAATTCCCCTCAAGGGTGGTAGTCCCGCGGGCATCTCATCCGGAAATAGTTCATCATAGTGCTGTAAAAGAGAAGAAACAATACTAGGCAAAATGCTAGTATCTTGGTTAGCATGCAATAAAAGATTGGTGTTGACAAGGCACACTAAAAAGCGTTCCTCATCCACACCTTTTAGACAATTGTTTGGCTTGGCTATCATACACATGTTCTTCTTATTTTTAGCCAAGTCACTTCCCTCCTTTGGAACAATGGTGGAACTTTCACCTTCACTCTTCGCTTCTTCCACCCTTATTCTCTCCCGAAGCTCCTTCATAGCCCGATAGTCCTCACTCACTTGGTATGGGGTGAGAGGTGCAAGTACATATTTCTTACCGTCAATCACAAACGCATACTTGTTGGTCTTTCCATAGTGCACAACATCTCTATCAGATTGCCAAGGCCTCCCCAATAATACATGACAAGCCAACATGGGTACCACATCACAAATCAACTCCTCATTGTACTTGCCCACACTAAATCGAATATTTGCTTGTTTGAGGACCTTCATCTCTCCACTCTCATTGAGCCATTGTAGCTTGTATGGGTTGGAATGCCTTCTTGTTGGAATCTGCATACGCTCCACCAAAGAACTACTCACCACATTAGTGCAACTCCCACTATCAATAATCAACGAACACACCTTATCTTGGATCTTGCACCTAGCATGAAACAGATTCTCCCTTTGGTCAAGTTCTTCTTTGGCAAGGGCTCCCATAATTCTCCTCACAACACATGAAAGGTTGGTATTTACCTTCAACTCTTCATTTTCATCAAGTAGGGGTTGCCCCCTTTCCATGAAGCAAGCAAAATTTACCCTCTCATCCAACCTTTCTTCCTCATCCCCCGAAGCTACTCTCTCTCCCCTTCACCTTTATCCCCCTCTCCCTCACTTCTTTCATTATGCTCATCTTCCTCATCGGTTTTATACCCATCAAGAAAAGCAACAATTGTCCTTCTATTAGGACACTCACTAGCAATATGTCCCCTCCCCTGACATCGAAAGCATTGGATGGTAGAGGGTCGAGGAAAGTTGGTTTTTTCAAAGTTACCTCCTTTCTGCTTGTCATTCCCTTTGGCTTTGTAATCAACCTTGACATGAGTGTCTTGACCACTACCTTTAGATGATTCTCGAGGAGTTGGGGTCTTCCACTTATCATTGTTTTTACTCCATGAGGAAGGTGAAAAATTCTTGGCCTTGTATGTCTTCTCATCTTTCAAATCCATTTCGACCTTAGAGGCATCATGGAAAGCCGCTTCAAGATTCTCATAGTGTTTAAGTCTCAAAGGCTTCAAGATATCGGGCCTCAAGTTTGCCATGAATCGTATCACCGTATATTGCATATGCTCCTCAAGCTTGGACTTCATTCTCAAGTTCTCAAATTCATCATAGTATTCTTCAACACTCTTGGTATCTTGCCTAAGCATGTACACCTTCTTGAGAGCTTCTTGGTAGTAATCCGGAGTCAAATACCTATACTCCATTAGACCAACCAACTCTTGCCAAGTGGGTAACTCATAGAGATGACGACTCTCTCGTTCCCTCCTCTTGGATTCCCACCATGTGGAAGCATATCCCTCGAATTGAGTGAGGGCATACTTCGCCTTCAATGATTCCGAGATGTTATTAGTAAGGAAAATCCGTTCACTTTGTAGTTTCCATTCAAGAAATTCATCCGGGTCACTACTTCCCTTGAACTTTGGAAGTGTAACCTTGATCGTGTTAATCCCCTATCTTGATCATTCCGTTCTCCATACCTAGCTCCTCTATTCCCCATCCTATCTCCTCTATTCCCATAGCGTTGACCTCCTATTCCTTGGTCCCACCCTAAGTCCCGAGGCTGGACCCCTTCCCTTGGCCCTTCATAGTCATCTCTACCCCCATGCTCCCAAAACTCATCATTATTGTGAACTTCATTCATGTCGTCATAGAGAGGATTTTGAAATTGGTGGTTTGGGTAGGGTGTTTGTGTGGTGTTTCGTGGAGGTGATATGTAGGAATCATGTAAGGACGCATTTGATGGATTTCGGAGTGGAGTTTGGTATAAAACTTGGTTTGCCACAATAGGACGGTTCTCTTGTGGAGGGCGATAGGGTTGTGGATGCGGATGTGGATGTGGTGTTGGTTGCCTTGTGAAGTTTGGAGGGTTGTTTGTTTGGAAGGTGGGTTGTTGGAAGTTTCGGGTTCGATTTTGTGGAGGGTAACATAGTTGGTGAGCTTGCCCCGGAGTAATGGTGGTGGATTGCACCGATGCTCGCCTTGCCTCCTCATTTTCGACTTGGAGTGTCTTCCCTCTATTCTCCTTTTCCACCCGTACCAACCTTTCCTCCATACCTCCTAACTTCCCATTCATTTCCGCCATTTGTTTGGGGAGGTGTGCAAGAACCTCCATGAGGTTCTCCGAGCTCTCCCCAACTGGACTTGCACCGTGGTGGGACATGGCACCTACAAAACTCAACAAGCAAGGTTAGTAGTAAAAGGCTCACGTACCTCGTATGTAACTCTCAACTCACCTCCTGTGGCAACGTCTCAAAATTGATAGTGAACTAGCTCCGCTCAATCAACTCAAGGTCACCTATCCTTTGTGGAGGAGTGGATTCATGTGACTCTTGAAAGAAGGACGACTTGAAAGACTCTAACGGACTTGAATCAAGGAATTAATCAACGAAAACAAGACAAGAAAAGAAGAAGGAAGAAGCACGAAAGAATTCGGACTCAAGAATTAAGTAACAAAAGTAGGAGAAACTACTTGTTGTTGCTTAATTTGGAGAATCAAAGAGATGATTTGATGTTTAAAAACTAGTTAACAAGTAATTAAAGATGTTAATTAGATGTTAAATAGTTGAGAAATCTAAGAAAAATGAGTGTAGAAGAAGAAGTTTGAAGTTCCAACACTTAGAAAAAAATTGGGGTCTTAAAAGTTCCAACACTTAGAAAAATTTTGGGGTCCCAAAATTTGAGACCCCTAAAAAAAACTAAGTATGAAAACCTGCAGAAAAAGCCCTCTGAAGTTGGTCTCACGCGCCTGGGTGAGACTGGGCGTGGAATTTTTATTTTTATTTTTATTTTTATTTTTTTTTTTTTAAATTCCACTTGTGGACCCAACAAACATCTTTGACCACTTTGACTTGGAAAAGTTGGATCAAACGTACCTTTTGGCTTCTTCTTCTTCAAGATGTTCTTGATGAATATCAAAAACACCTAGAACACCAAGAACACACACTAAACACCAATACCTTCAAATGAGCTCGGAATTGGCTCAAATTTTAGGATTAGCTCCCCCTTAACGTAGGGAACAAACCCCAATGATTTTTAAACTCCAATTCCTCCTCAATCAATAGACCCACTTTCAAAGTTTGTAAAGCTTCAAAAGCTCAAAACCCTTTAATGGCAACTTCACTTCTACAACTCCAAATCGCACGAAATTTGAAATCTAGACTCAAAAAACACTAGGGAACAAGAATCTAGTGTCAAAAACAAGAAATCAAACAAGAAAATTTTCGGATTTTTTTTTTTTTTTGGATTTTTAAGATATCAAATTCCCAAGACTTAGATTTGTGGAAACAAACCTAAACCAAGCTCTGATACCAAATGATAACGGGAATACAACAAACAAGAAGAAATGAAGGAAAAGATATGAGAATTAATAATTAGGAATTGAAATTATGGGCAACAAGGGGCTAAAACCCTCACCTCCCAATTGATTCCAACAACTAGATACTAATTCAACTCAACTAATCAAGGAAACCTAAATGAGATCCACAAGTGGGAAACCTTCGATTAATTAAGTAAAGAAGTTAAACTAACAATTAAGAGAGTCACCCTAATCACTCACTAATTCCTTAAGGGAATTACACTAAAGTCTTACACTAGCAACTACAAGTTTAGAGTATCAATCTTCAATATGCAAAAACTAGTCTTCCAAATGAAGAAAAGCTACTATTTATACTAGGGAATAAGAAGACACTAGCTATTACAATTTTGCCCTTAATGAAGTAAGGGCCTTGTTTGGTTGCCTTCTTTTGGGAATTCTTGAATTCCCCCTTCCACCTCACTTTAATAGACCACCCACACATTGTATGCTTTCTTTTGGGATTCTTCAAGCTTCTCCAATGCTTCCCTTTTCATGAACATTGCTTGAAGGTCTTGGAGCTCTTTAGCTTGACTACGTGTGAAAGGCCTTGAAGGATAAGTGCCATCCAAGATAGTACCATCAATGCTTTCCAATCTAGTATCACCATGTATGCAAACAAACTATACTACCACACTAGAAATGATATTATGGACTCAATGGAATTGATGAAATTCCAAATGGAGGTCGATTTAATAAAAAGGTAGGCCACACGCCCAAAACCAACCTTTAACCAAAATGGATCCCAATACCCCAAAATGAGTCTGGATGCCTCGGGACCCGAACGAAAGGTCCCTCTAGCCAAAAGTCGACATTCCAGAGCTAACAATGCTGATGAAATTTCCATCCAAGGCCGTCTTCTATAGATGTTAACCAAAGTCTACCTTACAAGCCCAACTGGGTTGAAAACAGAAAAGGAGAGATAATTTCAAATCAAAAGCTCCCAAACACTAGCAAAGGGTATAACTAGACCAAATTCCATGCTCTGGAGCTAACGAAACTGTCAAAATTTAATTTCAAGCATGCTTGCTAAAAATATTGATTAAATTCAACAATTTCCTAAGTTAAAGGTCTAAAATAGGGAAATGGTTATAATGACCCAGCGAACGGCCCGGGCATCAAACTACTGATACCAATAAGCCATAAATGACTTGGGACAGTTACACGAAAGCTCTAACAATGCAAAGAAGACAAAAATATATGAATGACCGGAAGGGTCATAACATTATCCACTACTAAAAAGGACTTTCGTCAAGAAAAGTCAAGAAAAGAGAACACCAGAGGCTCAAACAACAACAAATGCTAAGCCCGCACCACTATATTGGTTCCCAGGTAGCCTCCTTGACAATACGACACCCTACGGAGCTAAACCAAATGAAAACTACCAAGAACCTTAACTTTTTACCAGCCAAACTAGACCCCAAATCTTTAACTCAAAAATCTCCAAAGGTCTGTCAACTGAAAAGAATCTCAAGAAACCTAACCGGGATGAACCCACACAACACCGAGATGAAGAGAACCAAGGCGATCAACCCACAAAACTAGAAATTCGGTACCAAAACCAGGCTCACCAAAAAAGCCACCACTCAACCTTCTAATTCCCGATTCCTTTGATCCGCAAACCCTTCTATCTAAACTGAATCATCCACAACCGTGAAGCTTCACACAAGTCAAAAACCTAATCCACCCTCGAAGAATCAACTAACCCATCATAGGTCTAAAGTTTCTACTGCTCATTTAACCTTGAATGAGGTCACCTTCATACTCAAACTCTATCCAAGCCAAGATATAGTCTACTAGTCTCTGACCTCCAAAATACTAGCCCGTAGCATACCCTTGAAAATTGGAGTAACCTGTCGTGATTGACAATCAACCAACAGACGAAAACCTTCGCTATGATGAACCTCGATATCAAAACCCAACTGAACCAACCATCGGAGCTCAACTGAAAATTGCACACCAGGGTCGGGAAAGACATGGATGAACACCCTGTATCGAAGAAGAATCTTTTAATTATAGAACAAAGCCGACCTCGCTGAACCGTACCAAGCCTGAATTGGCTGAGAGTGAATGAACTAAGGCAACCTGCCCAAGAAGACCCAACAAAACCCGATCTCTGCAAGGAGTGTGGTAAGCCTACCACAAAACTAGTAGCCATCATCTAACTCCATATTATAGGAATACCAGCTTCTGTCCAAATCCTCAAAACACCATCCGTATTTATGCTCACCTTACTAGCCTCGCTACTTAGAAAAAAATCCATCAGGCCGCGAATACCAAGTCAAACCAATATGTAGGCAAAGGAAAAGATTTCAAAACTCCAAGGTCGCCACCTAGCTAGTGAAAATCTCATAATCCCTCAACTCACCCTCTGGCTCAACACACCCACTCTACTATACCAGTACACAAACCATCAACTCTAAAAGCATTCAACATACCATTAATCCTTGCCTACCACTGGTAGATCCTAATCAAAGCTGGAATATCATGCAACAAATAACGCCTTGGAGAATCAACTAATTCAAACCCCTAACTATTAGAACACAAAGATGACCATCAATCTCAAAGTACCATCAGAATTCAAGGTAGCCCTGTTGGCCTCAAGCCGTACAATCTGATCATATATAACCCACAATTGTTGGTCCTCGACTGACATTGCTAAATCTGTCCAAAAAAAATAGAATGGACATAAACACTAGCAAGAACTCAGTTGGGATCTAGCAAGTCAAGCCTAACAAAAAGGTTTTCCAAGGACTGGATGTCTAAGGCCAACGACCACTCTGAAACTGAAAGGGAAAGCTAAGCTGTCCATACTCACTGCCTTAAGGCTCAAAGATGCCACAACCGAAGAGAACCTTCCATGAACTATCTAAAGAAACCTTCTAGCCTATGACTCGGTAACCCAACTACAATTACCTATAAATGCTTCTGTTGAACCGTCGAGTAAACTCTTATGTCACCCATAAACACTATAGAAACTTGAGCTAACTAGGCTCTGAATACATGACTCACCAATCTAAAAATGTTGCTGAGGACTGTGTCAACCAAGTGATATTACAAGGAAACTCGCAATAGGTGCAATAAACCCCATGGTATTCTTGGAAATGGCCACCACCTCGATCTCTACTAGTAAGAAACTTGACCTTGAATTCACCTAAGGAAAATGCCACTGAACTCTGTAGTCGGTCGACTCAAGTCATCAATACACAAAACCAAGGCATACGCTCAGTCGTCATCTCAGTCAGCTACCTATAATCCACACATATAAGCAAGGGGTCATCTTGCTTTCTTCGCAAACAAAACAAAACACTTTCTAAAGATACAGCGAACCTAAAAAACTCTTTCTCAGAAGATCCTGGAGCCGTTCCTTTAGCTCCCAAAATGCTATTGGCGCCATTTGATATGGAGAGAAAAATAATAGGTTGAATGCCCAACTCAACTACAAGATAAGCCAATCCCCCTTTCCCAACAAAGCGTTCGGCGCTCAAAAAAGATATAACTCCCCTTGGAATATGGCTATCGGCACCCTTCTATACTATACGAGGGATACTTGGCATCCGTAGAGTAACAATCTAGGCGAAGCAATCCAAGACCGCATCTTAGGGAGATAACCAATCCATGCCTAAAATCATGTCATACTCAATCATATCTTGAAAAATCATGTCTACCTACATGTCATACCCAAGGATAGTCCACACAAGCTCGGTATACATGATCCATTACAAAAGAATCTCCTACTAGGGTGGATACATGCAAAGGCACAAGCAATAACTCACAAGTAGACTCAGACGAGTAGCATAATAAGCAGACACATAGGAGGATATAGACCCCAGATCGAACAAAGCAGAATTAATCTGGTGAAAAATGGAGATTGTACCTGTGATGATAGTATTTGAAGCCTCGGCCTCTATCCAGCCTAAAATTGCATACATGTGGCTCTGACCTCCATACCTACCTGATCTTGCAAACTGAGAACCGCCTTTAGCACTGTCATGACCCAACTACCGGACCGTGCGATCACCTACTCTAATTCACCTAGATAGGAGAACCCTTACCACCCTATCCAAAAGGCAATGCAAAAAAAGAAGTAAACCATGAAATAATCCTTTTTTTATATATGAAAATGTTTACAAGAATGCGGAAACCTTTTACAACTTTTGAAATCTGCCCTCTCTAGAATCTAGTCTAAGCCGGTATAAAATCTACTACAAGATGATACAAAATGAAGAAGACTCAACTCCCACCATAGAAGCAAAAGTAGGAGTTGCTGGAGAATGACCGTCATCCTGAACCTGTGAAACATCACCAACCCTGCAACTAGACTATACCCAAAAAGTTATAGCAAGAGTAGAATTGTACAAACACACGTACTGATAAGCATCATCGGTCGACCGGAATCCACTCCTACCATCATATATGAAATCAAGGTAAATACATGAGTGAAATACATCCAACCCTTTTCACATCCACCTTTATCAAACCCCATTTCGGAACAACCTTCCTATCCTTTAGACTTCTCAAATCACCTTATCACCTAGATATCACAAGTCACCTTGTCACCTAGACTTTTCAAGTCACACTTGACACCTAGACTTCCCAAGTCACCTCTTCATTACCCTACATCTATGCCCATACCCGGACTACCAATACTTTACCCCAATCAACCACTATGACTCAACAACTCGGAGTAAACCCCACTACTTAGTGACGTAGACCATAATCGTCATACCGCCACCTACTAGTACAAACTGTCAAAATGACCCCCAGGGCCATACCCGACAAGTAACCACATACAACATCATAACTAAACCACAAGGCTCCCCCTTAGCTTATCAACCGCATGTAACAAGTCTAACGGACATTGACGATTCTCAGTGACAGTAAACATATATCCCATTTTTCATAACTCGAAACAAACAAGGACCCCTAAGATATCATCTATGCTAATAACATGCGACCCCGGTACATAGAATGACCACCTTGTCATTTAAGCACGCTAACCCTGCCCTTCAAGGACCGACTATACACCAGTAATAAGGATAACTCTTGGCCCTCTAAAGAACCCAACATGTGAAGAACAATAAGTAACAATTAGAATCGTAATAATATAATTCCAGACTCTCAGTCTAGATTCTAACTTACCAACCACATGGAACAGGTTCAACAACCAATCTTAAACAATGAGAAAATAATAGTAGCATATACCCTTCTTATCCTTCCATGACCAACCACGGATCTCTATACCAACATCTAGTGTTAACATGCCATACTCGATCCACCCCAGGACCATCCCCACATTCAAGTGAAGCAACCCGGCCTCTCATGGATCGATATAATCATTCACAGATTCAACAATTAACCATTAAGTATGCCATTTTACATAGCCCAGACCCACTCTGGGGTCCTCCCTAAACAACTCCAGAGTGTTAGACATGCAACCCGGTCTATACCAAGACCAAACTCACAAATTAATACAATGATAACCCAGTCTCTCAAGGACCATATGCACAATCGCAAATCATACACACAACCCAGTCCACTTAGGAAATCATTATAAAAATGCAACAATATAATAAAGTAAACCTGTACCAGGCGTGGTACCCAAGCCAACCAGTTAGTATACCGTACCAGGCGTGGTACTTGAGCTAACTATAAGTATTCCCTTACCAGGTGTGGTACCCGAGCCAACCATTAGTAAACCTTTACCAGGCATGGTACCCGAGCCAACCATTAGTAAACCTGTACCAGGCGTGGTAGCCAAGCCAACCAAATGTCACACAGAAATCCATAGTCTCAAACAATGAACAATCAACACTTGTAAACGAACAAGCAATAACACCTAGTTCAATCACAAGACTGATAACAGGAGCTTAGACATTTCTAAATCATTCCCTAAGCATACAAATCGTACAATGCTTAGACAAAGGTACCCAAACATACAATGCATACATGAATCAATAACCATCACCTACAGTATTCTGGGTACACAATGAACAATTAATTTCGTTTGGAGACTAACCTTGAATCACCCCCTTAAACATGCCATTAGATACCATTATTCCTTACCCTCCTCCAAGGACCGAGATACAACATGGGAAAAACACCCTAGCCTTGGAAACACAACCATTACTATTGACACCCAATTTTTACCTGGAACATTACGAATTAATCTTGAGCCTTTTTAAATTTTAAACAATTTTCGAAAAAATTATTTTTGTAAAAAAGGGGGATAAAATATTTTCCAAATAAGCTTTATGATAGTTCTGAGTAATAATTTTTTTTTTCATATTTAGTTATGTGAAATTTATATAAAGTTTACTTTAAGAGCTATTTTAGAGATTAAATTCACAAGAAAATCCTTTTTAAGAATTGAACGCTTGATTTTCCTCCAAGTTAATTCAAAACGAGAGTTAATTGAATAAATTAATTTCATTATTATTAAGAGGTAATTAAGTGTTAAATTCAATAATTATTTCAATTTGTTTAAGTTAAATGAGCTCAAGAATTGATTGTTATTAGTTCGTCTATATTCCAATGCTAGCCTAATTCCTTAAATCAATTAAATTCTAGCCGAATTTCATCAATTTATTCGTAATTTGGCTACCTCCTTAAACCTAAAGTTGCAATATTTGCAAATGTGGCCAAACTTTAAACACGCTTATAACCCCTTTGCTTCAGCCTCCATTTGGGCCAGCAAATCCCCTAACCCAGCTGGCCCAACTCTTTCATCCGCCTAGCCCAACACATTTTACCCGCCTGACCCTGCCCAAAATCACTCATATACTCTTCTATCCTTTTCTCTCTAACACAACAAATGAAAAATGACCCTTTGATCATTTTCTCTCAACCCTCACATCAAACCCTAGACGCCACCTCCATCATTCCCTCTTCTTCTTCATTTCCCTATACCAAAATCGCGTGTTAGGCACGAGAATTGTACCACGAAGGTAATAAGAGAGGCGACGTGGAACGAATCCACACCTCCAATCATCCTTGCTCTCCGAACCCCGCTCAAGATTTATACCAAGATGGTACCATTCCTAACAGTTCAGCTTTAACAACGGCTCTAACTCTATCAAAATTCCCAAACGCCGTCCCTAGCTCCGTCCGAAATTGAGCTGGCAAAGTTAAGAAACTTTTAGAAGCTCCAGGTGTCACTCCTCTTTGCTAAATCCATAAAACTTGTACAATTTCATACAACTTGTTGCTGTGAATGTTGCTCCAACTGAGGAATTTGAATTCCTCAGCTAAATCCCCAAAAACCCTTCTAGTTTTCCCACCCATTTTCACCCGAAATACCCTATAAATACCCCTCCCCCAGCTGCATTTAAAGGAGCTAATTTTTGGGAAAAATTGGAGGTTCTGGAGAATCCTTTCTCTAACCTCACCAAACCAGTCGGCTGTTGGGGAAGAAAACACTAAGAAATTCGAATTCGAAATGGGGTTAATATTAATCTGGTGGTGGTAAGGCTTTCCAGTGAAGTTCGTAGTCCAAGCTACTGCCCCAAAAAAGGTAAACCCTTTACCCTCTTCCCTTTACTGTTTATTTTCATTTTTTGCATTATGATGCTTAAATCTTGGTGAAATCTGTGTTCTGGTCTTGTTTGTTAGTTTTAAAGATATGTGTGTGAATTTTAGACTGTTATTATAATTTTGAGTAGCAATTTCATGTTATAAACATGATGTTTCACTGACTGTGTTTAATTTATGAAGACAGTAGGTGTAAGTATAAGTTTGTAGTCTAGTTTGTTGCTAAATGATGTGAAATCTACCCTGTTTTGTCTATGCTAAAATGGCTATGTGTTGACACCAACTCGTGTATGTGAATTGGTTAAATATTAGATGTTGTTTTTCTCGTGTTAAGGTTGATGTTTGTTGTAATTTTTGAGAATTGATTCCTCTTGGAAACTTCATAGTTTCATTGGTTTTCTGTATGACTTGGGTAACATGAAAAATGCTATGAATATAGGTTCAAGACTTGTTGTCGGAACTAGTTGACATGGAATGATCAATTTTGTTCCACCCCTTCCTGTTTTTCCCCTGTTTCGTTTGACTTTATTAAAGCTCTTATCCTGCTTATTCTTCCTTCTTCTTTACTGTTTTTGATCATGTTAAAAGGACTATGTGTGAGGGTTGCTAGTCAAGGTTTAGAGCCTGCCTTGGTTTGGTTTGGAAAATTTGAAACTTATGTTGTTGTATGCATATGTTTAAATGGTATATGAGTTCTTGTTGTGATTAGGAACCTGATATGAATCATATCCCTTTATGATATGCTCTTCATCTTTTGCAAGTTCCCCTATTCGACCCTTTAATAGATACTGATTTCATTGCCCCCTTGTATACTGCATGCTCCACATGAATATTGAAACTAGTGTGATTTGGCTGTTGTTTTGGGCATGATATTACTTCAAGTATGGTCTGTTTGCAAAGGCTATGTTAGATTAATAGTTTTAGTTCTTGCCATGATAACAATTCCTCTAGAACCCTCCCCCTCGGCTCTCATATGATTTTCAACTAGTTATACATTTGTGATTGATGTCTACCCTATTAAAATCTTTCCAGCCTTCTTGTTCCCTCTTCCTGACCTATTTTTCATTTGGTAATATGTGATATTAAGATCATTTTCCTTAGCTAGCTTTTCGAAACTCTAAGTAATTTGGTATTAAACTACCCTTAAGATTTTGGTTCATTATGTCCTTCTATGGCTAAAACCTGCATTTTTATGTTTAACCTTCATGATTTGGGGTATTAAATATAACTTAGTGAATAACAAGTATGTTTGGGACTGTTTTGTGCCCCCATGATTACATGTTATGCCTCTTTTCAAAATCTGTGCACATGAGTATATGATTTATTTCCCTTCTTTATCCACCTTGGCTTCTAAAAAATGATAGATTCTAATGAATAGCCTTTGTTGGTGTATGGGTTGAAGGTTTGAAATATTGTGAATATGAAATCATGATCCTTATTTGTTTAAAATTAATGGTTTGTTGTCTTAGACTAGTCTAAATATCCTATTTCGTATGTTTAAACTTGGTGTGAATTTCTGTGATTGTCAACTAATTTCAAACGAACCAACTGTTAGAAAAATATACTCTTTAAGTATGAAATCTGTATATTGCTTGATTGTTTATTGCTTAATTTTATTTAGAAACATATTAATCCTTATTTTTACTTCTCTCTTTTTTGTACATGGTAATATGGTGGAGTCCAATTAGACACCCAAACCTCCTTTGCATTTTTCCGTTGGGCCTAGCTCAACACCGTCTGGGTCAGCCTGATCAAGTCCCAAAGGGACTGAACCTATGGAGATGAAGCAACAACACTTGAAGAAAAATGGGCCAAGCCCAAGAGGATTGCACAGTAGCCTAAAAAGTAAAAAACAGACTAAGTGATAAATGGGTTAAAGCCCATAATGTCGAGTAGCAACAGCAGCCCAAAAAGGGCAGAAAAATTGAATAAAAATAAAAAAATAAAAATTGGACCAAGTCCAAAGAACGGAGGTGGGCCTAAAGAGGGCCCACACATTAGAAATTAGGACAGGATTAGTTAGTAATTTAATTATGTCTTAAATTCTTAATTGTTAATTAGTTCTAATTGTATAATTTGGACTAACATTAATTTAGTTGTATTATTCCCAAAAGATTTCACATTTCTGGATTAATATTTCTTTAAATTCTTCAATATCTTTCATGGAAAACAGTAGAGATATTTCACTTATCAAGTATGCAGTATTCTTACCTTTAAATGAATTTTTCATGTGTTTCTCTTCTCAAAAATTTTCTAAATCAAGTTATATCTTCCATGTTTCTCTTAAGTTAAAACAAGATGTTATTTATCAGAATACAAAGAACTTTTTTTAGTTAGTCAAAATGAGTTAGTTTTTTCAAACAAGCCCGGGCAACCGCAAGTTAGCGGATACTCTTGGTGCCTTAACACCCTTCCAAGAGTATTAACCTGAACCCTTACCCTTATCTCTTAACTTTCGAAACCTTTATCTGTTTTGGGGTTTTAAAAGTTCTTATAAGTTTTTCTTGGTTTTTACTTTACAAAAACTAAGTAGCGACTCTTGCTTTTAATTGAAAATGTTTCGGAAACTTTAATTATATTTTCGAAACAAACTTTTCAACGAACAAAGCAACATTTTTTCCGTCCTTTCCCAAAAAGGATCAAAACAGAAATGGCGACTCTGCTTGGGATAATTCAACTAGGTTCTAACCTTATTGTTTGAAACTAACTTGTTTGACTAATTATTCAGAAATTATAATAATTGTAACTTTATTGCTTTCCTTAAATTATTTACTTTTTCTGCAATTATAAACTGTTCATGGTATTTTTCGCCTCTCTTGGCAAAGCATTAGAATGCGTTAGGGTAAAAAGGCGATTACGCAAATCTTTGCGGTCGTTCTTGACAAAACACACAATTTTCAAAATAGACGAGTGAAGTAGTTGACCCGCGGTCGGTTAACGGTCACTTGTTGTTTCAAGCTTGGGTTATTCGCCCGGGTTCCCGGTCAATTTCGAAACCTATTCTAGAAACTCAGGATAAAGCGAAACCAAATCTCAAAAATAGGAATTAGCCTAGGATGTTTTAATATCCAAGGGATATTAAGTCCATTAGTAAACCACCAAAACATGCCTACGGGTTTCCGACCCAATGACATAGCATCCAACTACGTGTTGTTTGAAAGACGTATGTGTTGTAACCGGACTATTGTCCTGGGGTGGGGCCTAACAGGTTATCCTATTTTGTAGGATGTCAAAATTCCTCAAGTTTGACATGGTAAAAGAGGCACCTCTCCTCCTCCGAATGTGGTGGATAAATCTAGGGTCCTAACCGTGAGAGGATAGTCCGTCAGTATATGGGAGATTTTCCATCTTTATTAGATATGGAGGCCTGGCCAGAACTGATCGAGGTTTTAACGGGTTATTGGGACAACAAGAAAATGGTGTTTCCATTCGGAACGATGGAAATGACCCCAACGATATAAGAACTCAGGGATTGCCTAGGACCGCGGGTACCGCTAATGCAAGGAGATTAAGGCCTCAACAAGGCATCTTAATACCGAATAAACCCACCTCGACTCATATTGCAAAGTATCTCGACTTGCGGGATAATCAATGCCCGTGGATAAGGGGTCCAAGTATCTCCTTTCAAGAACTCTACAACCATTTTGCCACTAGGGAAGGGTTCTCTCAGTACCAAGGTGAATTCTACACGTTTTAAGAGTGGGACAAGACCCGAGCCTTGGCATTCGTTGTTTCTCTTTTAGGAATCATGGTATTCCCTCTAAATGAACAACTCTGCATCAACACCCGAATAATAATGGTGGCCCATACCATGTTCCATGGACTGACAGAGGGAACCACCGTCAGCTATTTTCCTCTAGTAACAGTCATCTTATCTGATATTTATAGATCTTTGGGGAAATGCAAGAACGGTCATTATTACTTCCAAGGGTGCAACCTACTCCTTCAATATTTGATTCTCAAGCATCTGGCCAAAGATAACGGAAGCAAAGAAATTCCCAACCCAGATGGAATTGATAACTTCGCAGTGTTGGCAGAAGTGCTTAGGGATAGAGGCACCAAAAACAGGACCAAGATAGGATGGGACCAAGATTTTTGTGAGCTTCGAGAAGATAATATGCAGATGATGTTCGACGATTTTCACTCGAAGGAAGTAATTGTGAAATGTCATGACTTGGCTTTCCTCCCTCTCTCGGGAATTCCCGGGATCCGACCTTATGCTCCGTAAAGGGTTCTTAGACAATTTGGAAGGGTTCAAATCGAGCCAGTTACCGTTAACATGGGTTGATATGTCATCTACTATGAGAAACATGAAAAAGTCTCAAAAGCTTCGAGGATCCGGCACAATTGGAAGACACTTGAGAAAATGGGTCTAGAGAATTTGGCCCCAGACATGTTCGATCTCGGGTATATGGATGGCTATAAGCAGTGGTTGAAGGCACACGTTGCAAAAGTATTTATATCAGAACCACAGGTTGACTTCAGACCCAATCTCCGTCTCCAATTACTGAATCTCCAAGAGGAAATGGCTAGAAGAGAGAAAGAATTTCTCATGAAAAAAAAAGAAGATCGACACACTATAGCAGGGTTGACTCAGACTCGAAGATATGAGAATGGGAATAGCCCAGCTTGATTCAAAAATGACCAGGAAAGCCTTAGAGGCTGGGGCATTACCTATGCATGAACAAGTGGTGAAACTCCAGAGCGACATGTGGTTGAGCCAATTTACAGCGTAGGAGCATTGTCGGAGTATCCATGAGGAGCAGGACCGAGGGAAGACCTTCCACATCATATCTTTAGTATCTTAGCCCCTACGTGGGTTTTATTTCGATGTATGTCTTTACTTTACCTAAATTCTCCCATGCGTGGGCGTGACTTTTGTGCAAATATCCTTTCTCCTAAAATATATTCCCCTTTTGGCTAGCATTTGTATCCCTTTAAAAAAGGAAAGTTTTCCATATATATATACATGCTATTTTGGGGGCAATAGAATGGTTCAGATACGTCACATACCTCTTTCAAACTCGCTAGGCCTAACCTTGGAATAAAAAAGTCACCCAGTTAGGACGCGATATTAGCATGATATTATTGTGATATAAACTATTTTATGTGCTATGTGTGTTGCTTGAATCAATGAAAAATTTGTCCACTCAATGCCGAAATTTTCTAGAACACCGTAGGCAAAAAATATAAGCCCACTATGTAATGTCCGATCAAAATACTCCAAGTCTTCCAAGTTTTTCCGAAAATCCTAAAGCCTTCTAAAAACTTCCTAAAAATCTCCATTCTTTTAGGAAAGGTTGAAATGGAGGCCGTGACTATGCGAGAAAGAATACTAAGGATACAAGAGGAAATGGAGGAGGTTCAGAGAAAACATGAGAGAATGAACCAGCTTATGGAAATTACTTTAGCTCGGTCGAAGGAGGTGGAAGAGCAAACTGCCAAGGCTAAAGAAAGGATTGCTGCGATTGACCAAATACTGGGAAAAACGAGACTAAGACCAAACCAGAATTTGACCTAAAACTCAAAGAATTGCTCCTAAAGTTTGAGGATGTCACTGAATGATTGGAACAAGTCAACAAAGGGAAGGAAAGAGTAAGTGAAGAACCCAAAGACAATGAGCAAGTGCCCACTACTGAAGGGGCTCAACTCTTTGACACGAGAGTCCACCACTGGACCAAGGTCAAGGGTGATGCTATTTGTCCTTCCAGATTCGGGCCAGGAGGGAAGCCCATCACCCTCAAAGTTCACTTTCGTGAATATACCAAAAATCCAAAGGTGATTCTCTGTTAAGAAATTTTTGAGACCCTGAAAGATATGGGGGTCCTGCATCCTGACCAATCTGAGGGATTCGAAATGACACCCTCACAATGAGCACAAAGAGTGCGCCTATAATCCACGTCGCAGAGGATACACTAACAATGAATGCAATACCCTAAGAGCCTAGATTGACCACATGATCACTAACGACCAGATAAGCCATCTATGGGGATCCCGAACCTTCCTTGCTTGTGACCAAGTTGTCCATGGCCTGCCCATCACTGAGGAAATGACGATTCATCGCTATGATTTCACTGTCTTCCAGGACACTTAGTATGAAATCTATACTAAGCTGGTCCAAACCAGGATCCTGGAGCCCGTGGAAAGGAGCCCAGGGAAGATGCCCAGGGCTTGGCGTTAGGGGAAAGAAGTTTGCCTCTACCACAAAGGGGTCGGAGGCCATGATATCAAAACTTGTTGCCACTTTCTGGCCGATTTGGAATACCTCATTGATATGGGAAAAATCGAGTTGGAGTTTCCCTCTTATCATCTTTGAAGAAAAAATTGAGAAGAGTCTAGTAGATCCTATCATCCAGAGCTGAAAGTAGCAAAAGTAGCAGAGTTTTAGCTTTCAGTTTCTTTATTTTTATTTTTGATATCGTCTTTTACTTTCCCCTTGTATTTAGAATAGTGGATGAAATTAAATAAGACAACTTATCTATCACAAATTCAAACTACATAGGGCCTGAATTCTCCTTCATGAGATACGTAGGAAGCCTTCAAGGCCTGGCCCATGTCTTAAAGAAATTGTCATTTCTCCACATCGACGAAGATGACAAGGAGTTCAGGAGAACAATAGGCAGAGATGTTACAAGATAAACAAAATTAACCTTTCCTCACAAAACCTACTAATCCCAAATCAACGGACAAAATCCTGTCCTTTGAAACGATTGAGTCAAAACCACCTGTGGACCAATTTGCCTTGACGAAAAGCAACTTTTATGTTTTTGTTGTAATTCCTATGTGTTTATTTCTCGCCATATATCTTGTATTATTTTTAACTAACCAAAAACTAACATAGCGGCTTTGGAGTTGTTTTTCATTTCAATAGATAAAAGAAACCGGTTTGTGTTGACAAAAGCTGGTTGAACACTCTTACTTCACTCGCTCGAAAGCACACTTAGATCCGTCCTCTTACCCTCGCTTGTCTGCAGAAAGAATGACTGATAGTGAGGAAGAAAATGCCCTGGCTATAAGAGATAGCGTCATTGCTGAACAGAATGAAATGATCGCAGAACTTGCGAAGAAATTAGAAAAGATGCACGAAGAAGTGCAAAAGGTGAAAGACATGGCTAGCTTGGAAATCTCCGCCAATACTCCTGCTTTGGGCGATGCTCAGCCCCCTCCTCAAAACCCTCCACTAAATTCTCCGCAAACCAGAAATCAACCAAAAGACATCCCCTCCTCTTCCATTCCTAGGCCTTCAAACGAACTTGTCCATAATAACCCCTCCCTCGTCAAGTCCCTGTACCAGACCCATACTCCCCCTGTTCAACATACTAACTAGAACAACAATCCAGGTGCCTATTTCACACAAAACCCTCCAAACCTCCAAAACACTCCACAAAACACCTACAACTCCCAAAACCAACAATCCTAATGCCACCAACATAGTTAACCCACATAATTTTACCCCCACATACCCGAATAATATTCCACATGTCCATCCCCCACCCCCGCAGAACATACCTCCCATTTTCCATGCCATAATAGAACCATACCCCATCCTCCAGGAGAATCCTGAGCTAGATCATTATGAAGAGAAAGAAAGAGATCTGAAGGCTACGAAAATGAAATGCGACCTTAATATGGCACAAATAAGGGAAGAAATGGCCCATATTTGAGAGTTACGGAGTTCGCCTTACGAGAAAGGCTACGATTATGATGATCTCTGTATTCACCCTGAGATGAACCTGCCTGAAGGTTTCAAAATTCCAAAATTTGAAATCTTCAATGGTGTTGGGAGTCCCAAAGCCCATCTAAGGAGTTACAGTTATCAGATGATCTGTGCTCGAAGAAATGATGCCCTGCTAATGAGACTCTTTAGCCGAAGCCTGAATGAAGAGGCATTAGAATGGTTCGTCTCCCAAGAATTGAAGAAGTTGTTCAAGTAGAGCGATCTCGCCTGAGATTTTGCTCGGAGATTTTCATATAACGTAGAAGTCGTCCCGGATCGATATTCCTTAGGACGCATCAGGAAAAAGTCAAATGAAGATTTCAGAGATTATGCTTACCAGTTGAGAAAAGAGGCCGCGAGAGTCCGGCCTCCTTTGACCGAAGAATAAATAAGCGCGGTGCTTATGTGCACTCATAAGTTGGAAGTTTATGACAAGATGATATCAGCGGTAAAATCCCAATTCGCCGACTTAGTCAAAATCGGAGAGATTATGAAAGAAGGGCTCCGCAGTGGCAAAATAGCCAAAACCCCAGTTTCATCAGGACCTACCGGACCCCCAAATAAAAAGATAGAGGAGGTATCTTCAGTGTCTTTCAATCATAGTCCAAAACTACATAAACCTTTCGGATCTGGTTACAAGAAGCCACTTGTTCCAACAACCCCTCCTCCAGCTCCACAAAACCGTCAACCGATTTACTATACACAACCTATTCACCAAGCTCCACAACAAAACGTGCAACCCATATACCAAACTCCAGTCCCAAATATATAATCCACCTACCAAGCACCTCCCCAGAACTTTCCAGTATACCAAAGAGCTCCTAAAAACTAGAACAACAACCGGGTTCCTCCTCCCGCTAACCCCGGTCTCCCCCGACCAAATTTGGAAAAGAAAGTTCCTCGAACTTTCAGTCAATTAGCCGAGACCTGAACTTAGTTATATGAAAGACTGAAGGCCGCTGGATTAGTTCAACCCATTCATCATAAACTAGGTAACGTCAACTCTCCTTTCTACAAAGCTGATCGGCATTGTGCTTATCACTATAGAGGCGCCAGACACAGCACAGAGGATAGCATCAATCTAAAACACAAGATTCATGATTTGATCGATCAGAAGGTAGTCACGTTAAAGACAACACCGCTAAATGTTAATAACAACCCACTTCTGAATCACGAAAGAGCCACTGTAAACATGATCGAAATAGAGGAAGAATGGTTCGCAAGCAAGTCCATAGTGCCGGTGAGCCCCAGAAAGCCTGAGGAACTAGAAAGGTCTGTAGCTGCTTTGAGCATCGTGGAGAAGCCCCAATTTGCTGTGTCGGTGCTGGCTGGAAAAGAGTTCATAATTGAAGCCATCGCAACTCATGACATGACAAGATCTGGGAGATATTATGTCCCCGTAATCTTGTAGATGAGGCTTACAAGAATAGTCTGCAGAAAAGGCCAATCACTGAAGGTGAAGCAGAAGAGTTTTGGAGAAGAATGTAGCCAAAAGAGTACTCGATTCTGAAGCACTAGGAAAAAAACACCACTCAAATTTCTATTTGGGCATTGCTCATGAGTTCCCTATACCACAGATAGGCATTACTCAAGGTTCTAAATGAAGCTTACGTGCCCACGGGTACCAGTGTAGAAAACTTGACTGCCATGATAAGCCAAGTCCTTGGAAGCCACCGCATCTATTTCAGTGATGATGAGTTTCCTTTTGAAGGCGTGACGCACAACAAGGCACTACATATCACTATTTAGAGTCAAGAAAAGGTTGTGAACAGGGTACTGATCGATGACGGATCAGGATTGAACATTTGTCCAGTGTCAACACTGACACAATTGGAATACGATTTGGGAAAGATCCGTCAAAGCAGGGTCAATGTGAGGGCCTTCGACGGAAGACAGAGAGATACCCTTGGAGAAGTCAACCTAAACATCCAGATGGGACCCGCTGAATTTCGGACAGAGTTACAAGTCATGGATATTACCACTAGTTACAATTTGCTTTTGGGACGACTATGGATCCACGAAGCTGGGGTCGTGCCATCAACCTTTCACCAAATGGTGAAGTTCTTTTTGGAAGGGCACGAAGTGGTAATCCATGGAGAGGGAATCCACCTGAGTCTCCCAAACGGCTGTGTCCCCACAATCGAAGAGGTCCCGAGAGGGAGTGACTTCTACACGGTGGAAATTGTAAATGCCACAGAAGAGGACCATTTCTCCTGAAATTCCTATGCCTACCATTTACAAGATGCTTGCGACCACAACGCTGAGGTGTGGTTATGAACCTGGCTCGGGGCTAGGAAGGAACTCTGATAGTCGGATCGAACCTTTAAGTATCCCTGAACAGTTGAGCAAACACGGATTGGGGTATGTGACCCAATAAGGTGAAGCCAGCAACAAAGAAAAGAAGAGGTCAGGACTGCCCAAGCCTTTTCCTTATTTATATCAATCGTTACCAGTACGCGTCAGTCCTCCAAGCGATGGGTTGGAGGATGGAATAGGGGATTTGCTTGAGAAGAGTGATGCTATCACTGAAGAAGCTCCAGAAACAACCACAATGAAGAACCTCAAACCTGGCGAGAAGTTGCAAAATTGGGTCGCCACTCCCTTGGATGCTCTCCACTCGGCTGGGTAGACAAAGACTTTGTTTTACAAAATTCGGCGATGGTCCGGATGAGGCTCCGCGACCCACCCTTTATATTTTGAATTTCCTCGTACTATTTACTGCTTGCTAAAAGGCATGAACCTACATTCATGTAGGTTGTAGCCATAGTATGTAAATATTTCCAAATTTCAAATGAAAGCCTCCTTATTTTGAAAATATTCGTTGTTTAAAGATTTATTTTTATTTTCTTATTATTATCTAACCCGTTTTGTTTTGGTTTCAGTAATAATAAGTTAAAACCTGCCACTATCATGTCATGTCAAGGGCTTAAAAAACAAACTGAGCTAGGTGACGATGATTTTGAGGAATATGATGAAGAATCTATAGTTTCCGAAGACGTGACAGAGGAATTAAAAGGCTTTGAGAACCGAGAAAAGGCTAATCCAGAGGAAACTGAGACGGTCAATCTAGAAGACGACCAAGAAGTCAAACAAACCAGAATCAGTTTCCATTTGACAGAAACACAAAAAAGAGAACTTATCATATTGCTCAAAAAATACATCGACATATTTGCTTGGGCCTACAGCGATATGCCAGGGCTAAGCACAGACATAGTCTCCCAGAAGCTGGCAATTAATCCAGGGTTTGATCCCACCAAGCAGAAGATTTGAAAGTTCAAGCCAGATCTAAGTCTGAAGATCAAGAAAGAAGTTACTAAACAGATTCAGTCTGGAGTGGTAGGGGTTACAAAGTATCCAACCTGGTTGGCTAATATCGTCCCAGTTCCTAAGTAAGATAGGAAGATCAGAATCTGTGTCGATTATCGAGACCTGAACAGGGCCAGTCCCAAAGACAACTTCCCATTGCCCAATATCCATATCCTTCTCGATAACTGCGCAAACCACAAAATGCAGTCATTCGTGGATTGTTTTGCTAGATACCATCATATCTTAATGGATGAAGAAGATGCAGAGAAAACAACCTTTATCACCCCCGAGATATCTACCATTACCTAGTGATGCCATTTGGTATCAAAAATACGGGTACTACTTATATAGGAGCCATGACAACTATTTTCCATGACATGATTCATAAGGAGATCGAGGTATATGTGGATGACGTGATTGTTAAATCCCATGAGAGTTCGTATCACTTAACCCATTTGAGGAAGTTATAATCTAAAGCTGAACCCCGCCAAATGTGCTTTCGGGGTGCCAGCTGACAAATTGTTGGGTTTTATAGTCAGTAGAAGGGGAATAGAGCTCGACCCTTCAAAGATCAAATCAATTCAGGAGTTGCCTCCCCCGAAGACCAAGAAAGAGGTCATGAGTTTCTTGGGAAGGCTGAATGATATTAGTCGATTCATAGTTCAATCAACGGTCATTTGTGAACCCATTTTCAAGTTATTAAAGAAAGATGCACCGACTGGTTGGACCAAGGAGTGCCAACAAGATTTTGATCGTATCAAGGACTACTTGTCTAGTCCTCCAATATTTGTTCCTCCGAGAGATGGAAGCCCATTATTGATATATCTATCGGTTTCAGAAAATTCCTTTGGATGCATCTTGGGAATACATGATGAAACTTGAAAGAAAGAACGAGCGATTTATTATTTGAATAAAAAGTTCACTCCGTGCGAGGCTCGTTATACTTTGTTAGAAAAGACTTGTTGTGCTTTGGCTTGGATCGCTCATAAGTTGAGACATTATTTGTTGTCCTATACAACATATGTCATTTCTAGAATGTATCCCCTAAAGTACATATTCCAAAATGCCATGCCTACGGGGATATTAGCCAAATGGAAAATGTTGCTAGGTGAGTTCGACATCATATATGCGACTCAAAAAGCAATCAAGGGACAAGCCTTAGCAGATCATTTAGCGAAAAATCCGGTTGATGAAGATTATGAACCGCTCCAAACTTACTTCCTGGATGAAGAGATTCTGTTCGTAGGTGAGGATATTGTTGAGTCATACCCCGATTGGAGATTGTTCTTCCACGGAGAGGTCAAATTCAAAGGTTGGGGCATTAGGGCAGTCTTGGTATCAGAAACTGGTCAGCACTATCTGGTGCCATCCAAACTCCGTTTCCTATGCACTAACAACATGGACGAGTATGAAGCTTGTATTCTTGGTATCCAACTAGCTATTGATATGAATGTCCGAGAACTCTTGGTCATAGGTGATTCCGATTTGCTAATTCACCAAGTTCAAGGTGAAAGGGCTGTGAAGAACCCCAAGATCTTGTCGTATGTGAAGATGGTTCAAAATTTGTGCAAGAGATTCAGGAAGATCGAATTCAAGCATACACCAAGGATTCAGAATGAGTTTGCCGATGCCTTGGCAACCATATTCTCCATGATTCAACATCCCGATCAGAATTATATTGATTCATTGATAATAGGTCTCAAAGAACAACCTACGCACTGTGCGCAAGTCAAAGCAGAATCAGACGGAAAACCATGGTATTATGATATCAAGATGTATCTAGAAGTTGGAGTCTATCCCAAAGATGTGACCGCCAACCAAAAGAAAACCATTCGTCGAATGGCCAACAATTTTTTCCTAAATAGAGAAATACTATACAGAAGGACTCCAGACCTTTGATTCTTAAGATTTGTTGATTTGGTTGAAGCCACAAGACTATTGGAAGAGGTACACGCTAGAGTGTGTGGTCCCTACATGAATGGGTTCACCCTAGCCAAGAAGATCTTGCGAACTGGATACTTCTGGATGACCATGAATAATGATTGTACCAAGTTCGTATAAAAATGTCACAAGTGCTAGATCCACGGGGATTTTATTCGAGTGCCACCTAGCGAGCTTCATGCAATGAGCGCACCTTCGCTTTTGGTAGCCTGGGGCATGGACTTCATTGGTCCCGTCGAGCTGTTTGCCTCGAATGGACACATATTCATTTTTGTAGCTATTGATTACTTCCCCAAGTGGGTAGAAGCTTGTTCTTACAAGTCTGTGACCAAGAAGGTTGTAGCCGATTTTGTTAAAAAAAACCTAATTTGTCGATTTGGGATCCCCGAGTCAATTATTACCGATAACAAAACAAATCTGAACAACCACTTGATGAAAGAAATATGTGAGCAATTCAAGATCACTCCCCATAATTCAACCGCATACCAACCACAAATGAATGGAGCTGTGGAAGCCGCTAACAAGAATATCAAGAGGATCTTGGGAAAAATGGTTGACCATCACCAATCTTGGCACGAGATGTTGCCTTATGCTTTATTGGGATACCAGACGACCGTCAGGACTTCGACCGGGGTGACCCCTTATATATTGGTGTATGGGTCGGAAGCAGTGATACCAGCGGGAGTGGAAATACCATCTCTTACGATCATTCGAGAAGTCAGACTTAACAATGAAGAATGGGTTCGTGCCCGTCACGAGCAACTCATGTTGATCGATGAGAAAAGGATGAGTGTCGTATGCCATGGTCAGTTGTACCACCAAAGAATGATTCGTGCATTCAACAAAAGTGTGAGAGATCGCATGTTTATCGTAGGGCAACTGGTTCTCAAGCGCATTTTTCCCCACTAGGAGGAATATAAAGAAAAGTTTGCACCCAATTTGCAAGTCCCGTATGTCATACAGAAAGTGTTATCCGGAGGAGCTCTGATCCTATCCAAAATGGACGGTCAAGTGTGGACTAAACTGATCAATTCCGATGTTGTGAAGAGATACTTTGTTTAGGGATAGTTTTCCTATAATTTCATTTCCCTGTAATCGTATTTCCTGATTGTAATCATTTTATGCTTTGTTATAGCTAAAAACATCCCTATACTCTTGAACGAACTACGTTTGACCTGAATTCTCAAGAATGAGATACGTAGGCGGCCTGTGTCGGCCTCGGTCAACCCCTTAGGAAAATCTATCTTTCCCCGTATGAACTACGTTTGACCTGAATTCTAAAGAATGAGATATGTAGGCGGCCTTTGTCCGCCTCGGTCATCCCTTTCCTTATTTCAAATAATATTCCACTATAAGTGTGGGAACTATGTTTGACTTATTCCTGCCTCAACGGGATATGTAGGCACCACAACAGTTTGGTAATATCACCCCAGGAAATGGAAACTGGGGCAAAATTTTTGAGAAAGGAATCTCAAAAATTCAGAAGATGCAGGTCGTTGCCAACAAGACAAGAGGATGCTTGTAGATACGCAAATGCCATAATGGTTCATCCGTATCGCCCAGGAAATGGAAAATGGGGCAGAATTTTTGACAAACAAATCTCAAAAATTCAGAAGACGAAGAGCATTAGACACCGAAGAAGTTCCCTAGCAAGAATGCAGGGTATTTTAAAGAGCAACCAAAATAGATACCGAGAAAAAATCTCGCGATCCCCACAGAGTCTCAAGTCTCTTGCCAGAAGGAATAAAATCCGCTAAGAAATCTTTAACTGGGGCAGAAATTTTGAGAAGGATCCCAAAATTTCCGCCAAGATTCATTCAAGAGTCCCACATTAAGCTCCGAGGAATTCCCCAACACCGAGAGATCAGTGTCTACTTCAAAGAAATCCCCAGTCCTATATGGATTAATCCCCGGCTGTGATAGATTTCTTGAAAATCATCTTTCAAGTTCCCCAGCTAGGATGACGAAGGACGTCCGTAGTCTTCCAGCAGTATGTCGGGAATGTCAAGACCCCGAATAAAGGGCAGTTCTCGAGATAGCACATGACATGACAGACAGAGACATTTTCAAAACATCTTTAAACTTTTTGTTTTCCAAACAACTTGTTTGAAAAATATTTACAAAGATTAGTTTTACTCCTTTAATGTGATTTTGTCTTATGTCTACCTTGGTTCAGAGAGAGTAGAGGGTGACAAATACCCAATATTGGAGAAGAAGATCGAAGGAGGTCAACACAGGCCGATTTCGACAAAACTAACACTTTTTCGGTGGAGTAGGTTCTCCCCAAAAGTATATCAAAAAGCGGTCCCGCGTTATCCGACACGTTCAAAGAAATACAACAAGACCAGATGCTTTAAAATTTGGCAAGAAAAGCCCAAAATAGAAGGAAGAGGCCAAAGAGGCAAAAGCCCCTAAAGCGGATGAATTTTCTGGTAGTGCATATGAACTACCAGATAAAGAGAACCCGACAACGTTCTTAAATCCCCAAAAGGGATCAGGACATCTCGGTCAGCTTCAAATTGGGGGCACTAAACAATGAGCAACAACACTCCCAACCAATGCCTGGCAAGACAGGGATCACCCTGAACAAACGATGTTCAAAAAATGGTATTCATGGCTGTCCCTGGAAGCAGGCACGACCATTTTGCTCGTATTTTTAAAGTTATTTTGATCAGCTTCATAGACGCTATCTTTAAAGTCTTTCAAATCTTAATTGTAGTCGCTGATAAAAGCGACACTGTGTCTGCTAACCATTTGCCTTGAGCACAGGTACCCACAAAGGAGTCGACATTAAGACCAAAGGTGATGTTTTCATGACTTCCCTATGGGACGTTGCATCATGCTACATGGCATCGCATTTTGCATTCACGTTGCATCATGCTATATGGCATCACATTTTGCATTCACATTTGCATCATGCTGCACTACATCATATTGCATCATGTTGCATTGCATCACATTGCACCATATTGAATCACCTAGCATAGCATGGTGTCGCATCATATTATGACATATCTCATTGCATCATATTATATTATGTTGCATCCTATTGAATGGCATCATATCGCAGGAGCATGCCAAGAGGGCCATTCCTATTTTCATGCCGAGAGGGCCATTCATATTTTCATGCCGAGAGGGCCATGTCAAGAGGACCATGCCAAGAGGGCCATTCATATTTGCATGTCAAGAGGACCATGCCGAGAGGTCCATGTCAAGAGGAACATTCCAAGAGGGCCATTCATATTTGCATGTGAGGAGGACTATGCCGAGAGGGCCATGTCAAGAGGACCATGCCAAGAGGGACATTCATATTTGCATGTCAAGAGGACCATGCCAAGAGGGCCATTCATATTTGCATGTCAAGAGGACCATGCTGAGAGGGCCATGTCAAGAGGACCTTCCAAGAGGGCCATGTCAAGAGGACCATGCCAAGAGGGCCATTCAAATTTGTATGCCAAGAGCATGTCAAGAGGACCATGCCGAGAGGGCCATTCATATTTCCATGTCAAGAGGACCATGCCGAGAAGGCTATTCATATTTGTATATCAAGAAGACCATCATCATCATATATTGGAGACACATACCCCTTGCGAAGATTATGTCCCTCTGCCAGCTGGCTTCAACGAGGATGACATTCATTAGGCGTCCCCAAGTTGCACTAGCTCCGCAGGATCGACCTCAACATGCTTATATCCAAAATTACGTGAGGTAAAAGAGTCTGACATTGAGGATATCACTATCATTTATTATGCCAAGTCTGGCATCCAGCATATTTATGTCCCGCATTGTGTAAGGAGGAGGGGTCTCACGTCAAGGATATTTTATGCACCTTTATTCGAAAGAATCAATCGCCGGAAGATGTTGTTATATACCACCTGTCGTCAAGGTCAAAAGTAGTCTATAAGTCATAACGATATTAAAAATTGGATAGTGTGCAAGATCACCTGAAGATTGACAGTTCAAAGGTAACGAGTAAGTCACAACGATATCCTAAATTAGATAAAGTGAAAGACTACCAAAAATGGATCGTCCAAGGATTATCTATAAGCCGCAACATAACAACGTTGATATTGTGCAGGATTACCCAAAGGCTAATAATTTGAGGGATATTTGTAAGTCACGTCACATCCAAGATCAGATAAAAGTGAAGGATTACCCAAAAACTGGCAATTCGAAGGATATCTGTAAGACGCCTCTATCCAAAGTCGGATAATGTGCAAGATTAATCAAAAGATGGAAATTTAAAAGCGTATGTAAGCTGCCTCTATCCAAAGTCCGGTGATGTGATAGATTGACCAAAGCCTGACAATCCAAGGAGCGTCTGTTAATCATGACGATGCGGAAGATACGTGATATCTACCCAAAAGACATATGCAAAAGATCACCGCCAAAAGCCAAGAAGGCTATCGCATTCTAGAGAATACCCTTAAACAATCAAGAAGGCCGTGATCATTCAAAAATTGCTACACAAGCAATCTTATCTGATATCCAAGAAGTCTATCACGTTTAACTGTCATGGAAGCGGCCATTTCCTAAAACAGAGACAGGAAAGGACGTCATCTTCCTTAAGAAATAACATATAAAGGAAAATGAGGTACGAAGCTATCTCTCCTTGCTGAATTTTGTTACTACTAACAATTTGGTTTCGAGATATTGTCGAGATCATCCAAGAAGGATGAAATTGTCAAAAGCAAAACCACAGGTGCGGACTACACCAAAAAGGATGCATCACAACGTGGAAATTTTTCTTAGCAGCAACTTGTGACACCGTCTAGATAGGGACATCAAACTCTTTGGATGTGAACTGAGGAACAACTCACCACCACCATAAAACCACACCCCTATCAGAAGGCATGTGGGTATTTCCTATCTTTGGGTCTTAGTTTTGCATCCAGGGTATTTTCTGAACCCGCGTTGGAAGTAATATTCTTTCCTTTCAAATCTGAGCGATGATACACCTCGAGCTGTGGAAATTATGTCCAGGTAAAATCTTACTTATGGGTGCGAAGTGCACCACATTCATAGTTGAAAGGTTACAAGCCTCTTTTCTATAGCTCAACATATTCGTCACTCATCCCGAGGAAAAGGTCGTCTTAACATAAAGATTACCTTTTCCACCAATTGAGTTGAACTACAAGCAGCCTGATTCCCTGAGTCCTGGGAAATGTAGGCGGACTCTATGATGAAAACTCAGTTGCATTCCTAACTCCCCCCAATCCTCTTACTCCCCAGCTTTCCAGTCTCTTCGTACTCTGAAACCGGGAAAGTTTGGAATTTCCTCGAAAATCATGCGTAAAATCAAGCATCTTGAACTACAGGTGGCTTGAATTCTCATGTTACCTGAGATATGTAGGAAACTCAATAGCAGAGTTCGGCCATGATTCCTTGAAATTCATGCTAAAACCAACCACCTCCCGAGGATGG
The DNA here is from genome assembly GCA_003996215.1 of Jaltomata sinuosa. Classification (NCBI taxonomy): domain Eukaryota; kingdom Viridiplantae; phylum Streptophyta; class Magnoliopsida; order Solanales; family Solanaceae; genus Jaltomata; species Jaltomata sinuosa. Next base: position 40,993 of record QJPP01002747.1, on the reverse strand, counting down.
ACTTGTGATCGGACAAAAAATGGGAACGTCAAATCCCTTTGACCAGGGTTCTTATACTCACCCTACCCAAAGGGAGGGAAAGTTGTTGACACCCAATTTTTACCCGCCACATTATGAATTAATCTTGAGCCTTTTCAAATTTTAAACACTTTTTGGAATAATTATTTTTGTAAAAAAGGGGGATAAAATATTTTTCAAATAAGCTTTATGATAGTTCTGAGTAATAATTTATTTATTTTTATATTGAGTTATGTGAAATTTATATAAGGTTTACTTTAAGAGCTATTTTAGAGTTTAAATTCACAAGAAAATCCTTTTTAAGAATTGAACGTTGATTTTCCTCCAAGTTAATTCAAAACGAGAGTTAATTGAATAAATTAATTTCATAATTATTAAGAGGTAATTAAGTGTTAAATACAATAATTATTTCAATTTATTTAAGTTAAATGAGCTCAAGAATTGATTGTAATTAGTTCATCTATATTCCAATGCTAGCCTAATTCCTTAAATCATTTAAATTCTAGCCGAATTTCATCAATTTATTCATAATTTGGCTACCTCCTTAAACCTAAAGTGGGCACATTTGCACCCTTATAACCCCTTTGCTTCAGCCTCCATTTGGGCCAGCAAATCCCCTAACCCAGCTGGCCCAACTCTTTCATCCGCCTAGCCCAACACATTTTACCCGCCTGACCCGATCGACCCAACCCAACATCACTCATATACTCTTTTATCCTTTTCTCTCTAACACAACAGATGACAAATGACCCTTTGCTCATTTTCTCTCAACCCTCACATCAAACCCTAGTCACCGCCTCTATCATTCCCTCTTTTTCTTCATTTCCCCGTACCAAAATCGCGTGCTAGGCACGAGAATTATACCACGAAGGTAATGAGAGAGGCGACGTGGAACGAATCCACACCTCCAATCTTCCTTGCTCTCCAAACCCCGCTCAAGATTTGTACCAAGATGGTACCATTCCTAGCAGCTCAGCTTCAACAATGGCTCTAACTCCGTCAAAATTCACAAACGCCGTCCCTAGCCCCGTCTAAAATTGAGCTGGCAAAGTTAAGAAACTTCCAGAAGCTCCATGTGTCACTCCTCTCTGCTAAATTCGTAAAACTTGTACAATTTTGTACAAGTTGTTACTGTGAACGTTGTTACAGCTGAGGAATTTGAATTCCTCAGAAAAATCCCCCAAAACCCCTCTGGTTTTCCCCCTATAAATACCCCCCCAGCTTCATGTAAATGAGCTGATTTTGGGGAAAATTGGAGGTTCTGAAGAATCATTTCTCTAACCTCACGAAACCAGTCAGCTGTTAGGGAAGAAAACACTAAGAAATTAGAATTCTAAATGGGGTTGATATTAATCTGGTGGTGGTAAGGCTTTCCGGTGAAGTTCGTGGTCCAAGCTACTGCCCCAAAAAAGGTAAACCCCTTACCCTCTTCCCTTTACTATTTATTCTTCTCATTATGATGCTTAAATCCTAGTGAAATCTTGGTTCTTGTCTTGTTTTTTTAGTTTTAAAGATATGTGTTTGAATTTTAGTCTGTTATTATGATTTTGAGTAGCAATTTCGTGTTATAAGCATGATGTTTTACTAACTGTGTTTAATTTATGAAGACAGTAGGTGTAAGTATAAGTTTGTAGTCTAGTTTGTTGCTAAATGATGTGAAATCTACCCTGTTTTGTCTATGCTAAAATGGCTATGTTTTGACACCAACTCGTGTATGTGAATTGGTTAAATATTAGATGTTATTTTTCTCGTATTAAGGTTGATGTTTGTTGTAATTTCTGAGTATTAGAAACTTCATAGTTTCACTGGTTTTCTGTAAGACGTGGGTAACATGAAAAATGCTACGAATATAGGTTCAAGACTTGTTGTCGGAACTAGTTGACATGGAATGATTAAATTTTTTCCATCCCTTCCTGTTTTTCCCCTTTTCGTTTGACTTGATTAAAGCTTTTATCCTGCTTTTTCTTCCTTCTTCTTTTCCAGTTTTTGATCATGTTAAAATGACTATGTGTGAGGTTTGCTAGTCAAGGTTTAGAGCCTGCCTTGGTTTGGTTTGGAAAATTTGAATCATATGTTGTTGTATGCATATCTTTAAGTGGTATATGAGTTCTTATTGTGATTAGGAACCATAGATGAGTCATATCCCTTTATGATAATCTCTTCATCTTTGCAAGTTCCCCTATTCGACCCTTTAAATGATATTACTTCAACTATGGTCTGTTTGCAAAGGCTATGTTAGATTAATAGTTTTGGTTCTTGCCATGATAACATTTCCTCTAGAACCCCCCCCCCCCCGGCTCTCATATGATTTTCAACTAGTTATACATTTGTGATTGATGTCTACCCTATTAAAATCTTTCCAGCCTTCTTGTTACCTCTTCCTGACCTATTTTTCTTTTGGTAATATGTGATATTAGGATCATGTTCCTTAGCTAGCTTTTCCAAACTCTAAGTAATTTGGTGTTAAACTACCCTTAAGATTTTGGTTCATTAAGTCCTTCTATGGCTAAAATCTGCATTTTTATGTTTAACCTTCAAGATTTGGGGTATTAAATATAACTTAGTGAATAACAAGTATGTTTGGGACTGTTTTGAGCCCCCATGATAACATGTTATGCCTCTTTTCAAAATCTATTCACATGAGTATATGATTTATTTTCCTTCTTTATCCACCTTGGCTTCTAAAAAATGATAAATTCAAATGAATAGCTTTTGTTGGTGTTTGGGTTGAAGGTTTGAAATATTGTGAATATGAAAGCATGATCCTTATTTGTTTAAAATTAATGGTTTGTTGTCTTAGACTAGTCTAAATATCCTATTTCATATGTTAAAACTTGGTGTGAATTTCTGTGATTGTCAACTAATTTCAAATGAACAAACTGTTAGAAAAATATACTCTTTAAGCATGAAATCTGTATATTGCTTGATTGTTTCTTGCTTAATTTTATTTAGCCACCTAATAATCCATATTTTACTTCTCTCTTTTTTGTGTATGATAATATGGTGGAGTCCAATTGGACTCCCAAAACCTCCTTTGCATTTTTCTGTTGGGCCTAGCCCAACACTGTCTGGGTCAGCCTGATCAAGTCCCAAAGGGACTGAACCTATGGAGATAAAGCAGCAACACCTGAAGAAAAATGGGCCAAGCCCAAGCGGATTGCACAGCAGCCTAAAAAGTCCAAAATAGACTAAGTGATAAATGGGTTAAAGCCCATAATGTCGAGTAGCTGTAGCAGCCCAAAAAGGGCAGAAAAATTGAAAAAAAATAAAAAAATAAAAATTGGACCAAGTCCGAAGAACGGCGGTGGGCCTAAAGAGGGCCCACACATTAGAAATTAGGACAGGATTAGTTAGTAATTTAATTATGTCTTAAATTCTTAATTGTTAATTAGTTTTAATTGTAAAATTTGGACTAACATTAATTTATTTGGATTATTCCCAAAAGATTATACATTTCTGGATTAATTTTTCTTTAAATTCTTCAATATCTTTCATGGAAAACAGTAGAGATATTTCACTTATCAAGTATGCATTTTTCTTACCTTTAAATGAATTTTTCATGTATTTCTCTTCTCAAAAAATTTCTAAATCAAGTTATATCTTCCATGTTTCTCTTAAGTTAAAACAAGATGTTTTTTATCAGAATACAAAGAACTTGTTTTAGTTAGTCAAAATGAGTTAGTTTTTTCAAACAAGCCCGGGCAACCGCAAGTTAGCGGATACTCTTGGTGCCTTAACACCCTTCCAAGAGTATTAACCTGAACCCTTACCCTTAATCTCATAACTTTCGAAACATTTATCTTTTTTGGGGTTTTAAAAGTTCTTATAAGTTTTTCTTGGTTTTTACTTTATAAAAACTAAGTGGCGACTCTTGCTTTTAATTGAAAATGTTTCGGTAACTTTAATTTGATTTTCGAAATGAACTTTTCAACGAACAAAGCCATGTTTTTTCTGTCCTTGCCCGAAAAGGATCAAAACAATTACGATATCCTAATTATACCAATTCATTTCTCGGAACTTCTATTCCTTGCACATTAGTTAATTACTAACCCCTTCCGGTTCCCCAAATATTCCCGACATTCTAGTCCCTGGATTTTATTATCATACAACACCTAATTAATCATAACAACCAAAAATGTCACAACACATTATCACAACTCCATCAATTCTAGTTTAACCAATTCAACCCAAATAATTATCCTCCAGACTCCGTGCCCAAAGGCCTAGGCATGGATTCTCCCTTTTAATATATACAACAAGTTCGAAATGGAAACATGTCAATCTACTCAATAAAGAAAACCTAGCCTACCAGGATGCCAAGCAGCTATTCCATGCCCTTTTTGGCTCCGTGAAGGCGTTCCCTGATGATCTACAGGCCCAAATCAGTGGTTTTGTGTCCTTTCAGCTGGAATCCCTCCTCCCCATGGCTCTCAAGCTTTGGAGCAGCCTAGGAGGGTTCTTGTAGTAACCCTCATTTGTTTTGGGCTTGAATGGGAGATAATGAAAATATAAAACCCATTTTTGATTTTTCTTATCCCGTCGCTGTACCATAACTCTCCACGCTCTGCTATAGTGGTATTTCCATAGCGGAACCTACTTCTATAACGGTGCTGACCGACGTTGACTTTCGCTATAGTGGTAATTTCTACGCTATAGCGGAGGTCTCTATGGCGCTGTCTCAACCGCTACGGTGGTTGACATAGGATAGAAAGTCATAAATCCTTTCAAAAGGGTCCATTTTATACCACACTTTATTTCATGATGTTCTGGAACAACCCTTTCATGTCAACCTCAATTTCGGGAGTTCTACTTACCCGAATTTGATTCCAAAAAGTCCCCCAGACTCCTTTATGTCTTAGCTAAACGGAAAACTAGATCAAATCAAGACACTTTACCCAAACTTTACCCGGATCGCCTTAGACCATAACTTGCTACAAAACCGGCCGAGACTAGCCTAGCCCAGAATTTTCAACTCCTAAACCCTGAAGTTTTCTGACTCAAAAATTAGCGCAAAACATTTACCCATCACGACAAACCCGATCGTTACAACCACCTTGGGGACTACCCCAACTACCTTGTGCACTGCCTCTGGCTGGTGGTGCTGGAGCCCTACGGGCTTAAACTATCTGACCCTACTGACTACCATGCCTGACTCCAAGATAATCTCTAATAAAGTGTCCCAACTCACCACACTCAAATCACCAATGCCTGCCGAAGCCCAAACGGAAGAACCCGCTGAACCAGACTAGTCGCCATGACTTAAATACCCATAATATGTACCATCCAAAGACTAAATCAAACCCAGACTACTCTAATTCTCACCAATCTATAGCGCTGCCTTAATAGGGCAGCTCCGCTATAAATGCTGCTGATCCTGACCCCTACCAAAGTAGCATCTTCCCGTGTCTATGAGCCACTGTAACTACCCTAACGGCGAGGCCTCTTATTGCTGCCCCCTTAGGCCTCGTGAAGTATGACCTCAATAGTGCACGCATGATCCACAACCTCCAGGAATGAATCATTTGATTCTACCATACCCTTTGTAGCCAAATGAAGCTTGAAGGTCAACCCTCTAACAAAGGACACACGCTCTCATGCTCGGAAGGAAGAATCATAGTGGCATGCCTAGATAACTCATGGAAATAGACCTAATACTCTGAAACAAACATAGGGCCATGATCCAATCTAGTGAACTGATCCATCAACCGCTCCCTCAAACTATGCAGTACATACTTCTCTAAGAAAGCTGTGGAGAACTGTGCCCAAGTTAGTAGAGGTAATCCGGCTGGCCTGTAGGCTATATAAGACCTCCACCACTATTTCGTTGGACCATCCAGCTGAAACACAGTGTAATCTACTCTATACGACTTGATCAACCCAATATTATGCATTCTCTACTGGTAAATAGTTATAAACTCGTGCGCATCTTCACCAGGAGCACTAGAAAACGTCGGGGGACCCAACCATAAAAATCTACCAAACATATTTTGCTCCTTAAAAGACATTACTGGCCCAGCTTGAATAGGCGGAATAATGTTAGGGACTGGAAACACATCTTATCGGGGTGCCGTAGTAGCAGGTTGTGCTCCTGAACCCTGTGTTGCTGCCTGGACTGAAGTCTAAGCCTTGTATCTGACCTGAGAGCCAATCACAGAACTGGTCGAAGCTGCTGGCTGTGACATACCCTCAAAAAACAAAAATAAGCAAACCAAAGTGTCTTATATTACTGGAGTAGCCACGAAACCTGTCGAATGCTAGGCTGACCCCACACCCTTTGACTTATACTTCACCTCCTCAATCCAATATCAGGCTTGGGTGATGGTAATCTACTCTAGGTCCAAGAAGGCACTACAATCCGTCCCCTACCTCGACCTTTGGGTTTACCTCTACCCCATCCCTTAGCTAAGGCTCTAATTGAAGGTGTAGGTCTCTCGTCCTCACCTGCTGCTAATCTCGTCTAAACTATCAATGAAAGAGTGAAACAAAAGATACTTAGATGTTAATTAGGTCAAAGACGCATTATAAGGAATCAAACAAGATGGAATGTTTCCTAGGAATGTCCTATAGCTTCTCACAAATAGGAACAGATGTCATCGTACCGATCTACGAGACTTTACTAAACACTTTGCTCTTATACTAGTGAGACCACTTAACCTAGTGCTCTGATACAAATTTGTCATAACCCAACACCAGGAAGCGATGACGCCTACATAACCCCCGGTAGGCAAGCAACTCAAAGATGCAAAAGATAATAATACAATATGAATAAGGAAAATAGAAGAGAAAATATTAGGAAATAAGGGTTATAGATGCATACTAACTGTAATAATTATACAAAAGGGCATTAAAGTGACTTAGAAGACAACATATATACACAAGAACCAACCCCCAGAACCTGGTGTCACCAGTACAAGAGCGTCTAAGGTACATAATAGCTATACAATAGGTATTGTCTATAGAAAATATAAAATATAGACAGAAAGGTAGAGGGAAAGCAGTAAAAGTCTCCAAAATACCGAGAGCTCACCACAATCTGAATATCAGTTAGCCATGAATGACATGAGGATAAAAAAGGGTGGCTCGTACTAGCTGTTGCATCAAAAAAAGATGCAGAGTGTAGTTTGAGTACCAATACAATGGGTACCCAGTAGGAATCATAGAACGACTAAGTTCAAAAAGATAATACATATTATAAGCTACAGGAAAGTAAACTAACTACAAGGATCAACCTAAATCTAGTTATCTAACAGTGGAGCCGTAACCCAACAAATGGTGAAGATAATAATTATAATAAGGCAAGGCATTCTAAGTACACATAAGCAAATGTGATGCGAATGATATAATGCAAAACTTTGGCCAATGCAACATGAGTCAAGAATCCCAGCATCGGACAAACAGTAAGTAAATATGAGTATGGAATCCCAGCATCAGACATCTAACAAGTAAATGTAAATCCAGAATCCTAGCATCGGATCTGCAATACGTAAAAATGTCTTCCACGGAGGTTAAAATCAGTAAAAATATAGGAGTTTAGTTCTTAAATTCAAAATAAATGGTAAGGTAGTGCAACTCTTTCTAAAAACCCTTAAACTATGAAATAATAATGATAAACCATCCTCTTTAACCCAAAAACCAACCATTCTTTCTTAGAAAAACCATTAATATGCCAAGTCCATGAATGCAGTAATAAAAGTAAGCAGTACAACACCCTAACAAATACAAAGATATAACAACAAAGGTGAGTCCAAACCACCCCCAAACAAGGTACTCACCTGGAACTTCGTCCAGTCCAATGCTATGTCCTCGAGCCCATAGTTACATAAATTCAATTGTAAATACGACATAAAAGAAAGGAATGGTAATACAAAAAGAAAACAAGGCATATACTCTACCTCTAAAACCTCCAAAATTTACTCTAAGAGTTCTAGGCTAGACACAAATATTCTACAAGGTCCTATACTAAGGGTAAACATGGTTTTACTACTCTACATCCCAAAAATGGCCAAGATAAGCAGAAACCATATTTAAGCCTAATTCTAACCTAAGCCTAGCCTAACTTTCATGCAACTCATAACATATAAAAATCTAACTTAGCCAAGTCTTAACATAGTAAATTGTAACCTACCTCAGGGCCGAATTGCAAACATAAACCATCACTCGTGTACCTTCTACATCCAAATAGCCTTAGAATGCTGCCATGTTATCAAGAACATAATCTAGGTGTCAAGATAAGATGAATGACACCTATATTACTATATGGAATTTCGGGCCAGAAATTGGGTCAAAAAATGACCCTCGAGGCCCGCACAATGAAACATAAAATACAAAATCACAAATATGTTCACAGCGGGTTTGTAAACCAATGACCAAAGTTTGAGCATAAACGAGACTCATCTCAGGGCCCAAAATAGCCCTAAAGCCCACTTTATTCAAGCATTTCATGCAAAAAGGATTAATTAATGGGAAAGAATGTGGAAATAAAAGTAAGATAAGTACAAGAACGAATATAGGAAGAGAATTACCTCAATAGGGCACGAAAACAATGAGAACTGGTTCTTTTCCACCATAGAAAAGATTTAATAATGGAAGATTTTGTTATTCGAATGGAGTGAAATGAAATGGATAAGGAGCTCATTTGACTACCAGCGATATGCGCAATTGCAGTCTAAATGATGTAGGGGCAGAGTCGTCGTGGTGCCAAAAATACCACAGGGACAGTGGTCAACAAACTCCCCAACCCCCGCAGGTGCGGTGAACATGACACAGGGGAGGCACCACAAGCGTGGTCAAATGAGCACAAGAGTGCCCCCTGCCGACATGTTCCAGGGTCACAGGGGTAGCAACATAGGTGTCACACCCCAAGACTAGACAGAGCATACAAGAACCTTATAAGCATATGCTATACAAATGACCTATACAAAGCGTGAGAATCATTATTCCTAAGATAGTAGTGAAGAAATACGCAAATGTAATATTGTCCACACAACTGCAATAAATAACAGAAACTATAACCACATACGATAACTTTATGTTGTCTATGAAGCCTCTAATAGAATTTGCAACTATACAAGGGTTGATGGTCGGTACATGGCCCCAACTTACCCAAATTATAACTATAAATGTGACTAAAGAGTACTAGACATCTATTGGCTCTATATGAGAGCTCACCCACTACTTGGCTGAATATAGGACAAGTGCCTAACACAAGAGTTTGCTAACTGGTATCCCTGGTCCTACATATGAAAAAAAGCAACACCCCTGTGGGATCACTATGAGGGTCTTTCCCGCAGGCCATATGTGCCATGTATTAGCTCAAGTCAGGGGAGCCAACAGCTGACTCCAAATGCAAATGACGCCACAAGGGCGGTATACCATAATATTTGGGCTCACTATAATGGTCAGGTCTCAATCCTGTACAAAAAATAATATCGTCTATGTGTGTCAAGTGTAACTTTTATCACATAATGCCTTAAATTCCTATAACAAAATTATGATAAAGATTGTTTAGATCCTAAGTAGGGTCTTCATATAACACTTAATTTCTGTAAATATGATATTTTGCTAGTCATGCGCTAGTTCATTGTTTCATCTTATAATATATTGCCTATGTGATCAAATATGTAAATGAGACTATACTATGGCAATTTATTCTTATTTATAACACATGACAGACATATCATGTGACTCCTAAGAATTTCAAATAACGACACTTTCACGCAATGCATTATGCATACTCAACTAGAAGGAGTAATATGAATATTATGACCTTAACAAGTAGACGTGCGAAATAGGAAAACAAGTAATTTCGAGTGGGAAGAGAGTATCGATAATTGGTTATAAAGGCATGTACTCAACATATATAAATAAAGGCTCTACTTAAATGTCAAATAACATATGTTAACTCTTATTGGAGAGAAATAGGTGACTTCATATCGTGTCTTAATGACGAAGGAGATTTTAGGTTTGCATACCTTTAGACTTTCCTAGTTAACGGTAGTACCACGAGTCTTCAGACAACTAAATATGCGTGGGTTTAACCTTTACATAGCCAAACCTTAGCTTCACTATCCAATAAACAACCAAATAACTACAAAAAAATAATATATATATATATCTATCTATCACAAATCCATAGGTTCATCTCACAATTTGCTCCAATATTCTTCACTTATGCCAAAGACTAATCACATTCCTTAACCATTGTTTAGAGTGAATTATCTATATTTCCAACTTACAAATTCAATATCAAATCTTTCTAATAGGTAGGAATTCTAAAAAATTTCACTTTTATCAATGATCTAATATTCCTCTTTTCCCCCTTTCAAGAACCCTAAAATTCATCAACACCCACTTCAAGAGTTAGTGGCAAAATTCAAATTAAATAATGATTCCTACATTTCACTACATTTAGAATACGTATTTCATAATTATATACAAGCGTGGGATAGTGAAATTACCTTTTTGAAACTAAACCACAATTTGAGTTCTTGAGGAATTTTCACAATTCTTGAACAATGACCGATAGTTGTCTAAGGTATAGGGTCACTTTATATCCCTTATTTCTGAAAATTATTGACTAATTTCTAAGCTTTCCTCACGTTGCAGCCAGTGAGAGAACAAGCAAAGAGCAAGAGTTGTTGATTGAGAAATTTCAAAAGAAAATGTCTGGGTTTCCTTTAGTTAGAATCTTCTTTTATGAGGAAGAGTCAAAGGGTGAACCCACTTGCCTGTAAATAATAGTAGACTAATTATAAGAGATTAATTATTTTCTTTTAAATCCTAAATAGCAGCAGTTGCTTATACTATTTTGCTATATTCTATAGTTAGCACTACCATATATTTTAAAATGGGTGAAAAGTGTGCAAAGAATACATATTACACTTCCCCCTATACCTTTGTAAATAAATACACCTATATAGTCACTCAACTTCTATGTAAATGCAATAAACATAACAACACCTGTTGCGATCAATATGATACCAAATAGAACTTGTTGCTCATCTCGAGCATTATTTATTCTCTTTATAATGGATATTTCCTCGTAACATATCTATGATCCCTCGAGAAAATTTTGAAATACCAAACTATTTACACCGTTGGAAGGTATACTCTGAGGTCATCAATTCGGTATGTAGTGCACCCCGTAACCCTTTATAGACTAAGAGTTATACTCATTTAAAGTGTTAACTTAATTAAGTATTTTCTGAGGTGCTACAATCTCTCCCACTTCGGATCATTCATCCTCGAATGATACTTGTAGCTCACTTTGAGTTCCATAGATATTCAATACATTCATGAGATAACCTAATCAACTTTCACTTCACTTTACCCATCATAAGACCTTAAAAATTGGCTAACTCTAAAAATTTCTAAATTTTTTGGCAGAGTGTCCTCTGTAAATATGCCTATCAAAAACCTATGAGCTAACTAGTATACATACATATATGCTTCACAAAGTGTTAGAGAAAATGCAATACTCAATACATAATACACGAGGCTTCATTTGGCCTTATACTCAAATGAAGATTATAACCAATATTGTAACAAATATGGCGAACTTAACTCTAATATTCTCCAAAATTTTGACAGTGTTTCCTTTGTAATAGGCCTATCCAAAACCTATCAATTAACCAAAACACATATGTATACACTCTCTAGAGCGTCACAACTGTTATAACACATAAACAAATAACAACTGGCCTCCTCTTGGCCCTCTACTCTAACTGAACACTATGATGAGTAACATAACTTACCTCATGTTCCTGTACCAAAATAATTCACATATGTAGATTATCTGAGAGTTTTAAAGTCGTAGACACGAATTATATACTTGAGCATATGATAAATGAACCAGGTAAAATGAACTTATAATCAAATAAATAAATGATTCTATGAATAAGTAGACAAATAAACCTTTGATCAATTGAGCAAATGCAAGTGAAATTTGAACAAATGATATTCAAACCTCCTGTGGTTTCCTATAATAAATATCGATACTGAGGCTTTCTGGAGTTCTCAAATTTGAGTGACTATAAAACTCTGACTGTTATCATGATGGGGTCAACCTATCCCTTAGGCCACCTAGTCGATTCTCTGTATGCTATTGTAGAGCCCGTCTACTTAGGGCTCAAGTTTCTATTCTTTCCCAATCATGAAACACTTTCCCTTGGCTATACCTTTGGAAGCACCTAGTCAATAATACAAAATTCTAAGTCTTTGGATCGTACATTCGTACAACACCTTTGTCAACTCAGAGTGGTCTCCAATCATCTTTTTATCGAGTTACCCTTTTAAATCAATAAATAAGAGATCTATAATGCTACCTATGGAGGGCTCTAGGTGATTCTATGATGATGCTGGAGGAACAACCATTTCCATCTTTAAGTCCATTAAGGGTAAAGGACTTTCCCCGTTATTCTGTAATCAATGACTTTGGTTCTCAACAACCTTCTTGACACCTGCATACAACACTCTCCTCTTCCTTCTATCTAGGGATACTTTAACCCTTACCTATCTACTCAAGGAGGTATATTTGAGAGGCACATAGAATATAAACAATTAAGTCACATAAACTGTATAACATATAACCAAGTATGTACAAAGTGCCACTAAATTATGTGAACATGTAAGCCACATAAAATGACTTTAAACTATAAATATGTACATATAATAGGTGCGTAACTTATGTATTAGTGAACTAGTCTATGTGCAGGTAAATTATGTAAATCTATTGCAGATGAACATTGTAAACTATAAAATAATTTGCGGATAGATGGACCATAAACAAAAGGCATGCAAGCAGATGAATTATGACACAATATTAATCATATAGTCATAAATGCTAGTAATCATGAAAAAAAATGTAATACATGAGCTTTTAAATCGAAGAAATGTTTACCATATATGTAAATTAATTGCAATCTATATAGGTGAGTGAACTATAAAAGAATCTAATACATGGACTCTAGAACTGTAAAAGTATGTAATATGCAGTGAGCTACTCAGAACAGATGAATACGTTAGGTATAATACTTAAACAGCTATGTCATAAGTAGGGTGAAATACAAGAAAGTAATCTATAAATCCTATAATCTATATACAATTGATTTTTTGTTTCATTCTACTCATATGAACTTGTGAAATGTAAAACCCTTGAACAAATCACTTATAGGGCTCGTAATGACAAAAAAAGATAGTGATCTATCGTATCTATAACATGCAAATAATTAACCTATGACATGTGAAAGAAAAAAAAATCTCTAATGCATATGAACATATTATGTGGTCAAATATCTCATGAAACAAATAACATATAGACAAGTATTTTATAAAATATCTAATCAAGTGGGTCGACATAAAACATATAAGCATCTTCTTTATAATACACGCAACATATTAACAAGGATTCATATAGTGTACAACCTATAAGTAAATGACCTACAATATAAGTAGCACATAAGCAAATAGTTCGTAAAAAAATTATAACATATAAATGAATGCTTTATGAAACATATAGCATATAAACTTATTCTTTATTAAAAATAACCTGTAGCATATAAACGATTAGTTTATGGAGTATGTAACCTATAGGGAAATAATATAGAATAAACGTATCATATAAATAATCATGCATGTAACATATAACCTGTAAATAAAGGATTTATGATACAAATAGCATATAAATAAATAATCCAAACAGGGCACATAACATGAAAACTAATAAGCTTATGAAAATAAGTAACACATTAATAATTGGGCTATAAGACATGTAACACGTATAATTGTACAAGTAAGTATGATATAATATCTACATATATGAAATTATGATAACTTAATCTTATGAATATCTTGAACTCACAACGATACTAACACCAACTCTCGTAACAAAACACCACTGGCCGGTGAAGCTATATAATCATCTCTATAATTTTCTCTAACCTTCATAAGAGTGGTACCCAAACTAAGGGCTCTATAATACAAATATACTTAGTCTAAGTCATTCCGATAACATTCTACTATACTTCAATTATAATAACTGCCTTCTTATAAGTAATTAATTGATACTATGTCTTTTTCTACTTTAAGCACTCTGATAAATTTTAATTTATATTTAACCCCTCGAAATTTTTCGATCCTAACCTTTAGTCTTGTACTAATACCTTTCTTAAATCCAACATAAACCATAATAAGACATACATATACATATATCCCTATAAGTCTATAGAAATATTTATTCCTAAACTTGCTACCATCAAAGGATTTACACAGGTCATTGCCTAATCGGGGTACTCCAATGCACATAGTTTATAGAGATTATATATGTATTCACTTGAAAACAATGTCAAATAAAGAATCTAGGTCTCATCGATCAATTAGGGATATCTTTGGTTAACACTGGGGTGAAACCTTTTTCTAAAAGTTCCAAGCTATAGAGTCAATTCGATCGTCTCAATTCTTAACTTATATTTTATCTTGGAGCTTCTGGTTATATCACCAAAGAAGCACTGATCATCCTTCATATGCTTAAATCCTATTATCATTAGATGGATCATTCAAAAAGCTTTCGGGCTTTGAAGCTAACTATATTCTTTTGATTATTGTATCGGGAGATTCCATTTCTTGTCTTCGTAGATAAATGACTGCCACAACCCGATTTCTCGGTCATGATGGCACCTACAACCCCCTAGTAGGCGAACCAATTCCCGTAGCCCAGGACAGTTAGTAATGGGCTACTATCTAACAAATAAGTGGGAGAGTAGTTTAATAAGCAAAGGTAAGGGAACAAGATGAAGAGAATAGAGAACAGGAAAATATATATGCATATGCGGAAACAAAACCAAACTCCAAGACCTGGTATCATAGTATAGAGCCCAAAACTACATACATGGAGTGCAACCGATCCAAAACAATATATACAGATGTCTCTGAATTGTAATAGAGTACATGAAGCAAAAGATAAACTAAAGCTAAGCTTCGATCGCCAAGAGCTCACCCTCAGTCTGAAGTAATCCCCAACAGATCTCCAAGCACGACTTACAGCTATCTAACAGCGATGGCCCACACTAGGATCTTCCCCCAAAGATGAAGGGGGTAGGGTGAGCACCAAATACGAAGCATAAGGTTCCTAGTAGGTATCATAGGCCGACTAGGCACATATAAGATAAAAGCATAGTAACAGACAGAATAGAAGCAAGAAGTCACAGAAAATCAACGAAAGGTACACAGGAACTAGCCCATAGGGAAATCAACAGAACCATATGTGAGGCAAGTAAGCAGAATATACACACCATAGGCAGAGGTGAAAGTAAGAAATAACGCACCTGGGGTCCTTGCAATAACAGTGTATACATAATAAGTCTACGAAATGGACGGTATACCGGTAACCTCAAGTATAAGAAGAGGGAAAGAGTAATGATAGGCATGCTCAGAGACATGAGTCAAACTCAACTAATCATATCAATCTCAAATCGAGAAACTAACAGTCTAGCAGTAACCAATTTCATACTTAACTGTAACAGGGAACAATTTTGTAAGTAAATAGCAAGAGTCTACCTACAGTCCCCCACCGCCCATACAACCGAGGAACACAAACAAATGAAAAAAAACCCTCCGACATCCCATACTACCGGAGCGTACAATCAACAATCAACAAACAAGGGTGGAGCCTCATACAATGAATGATATGATGCATGAAGATCTCAAGTGAAATGGTATCTCTGTATGTACCTCCTCCGGTGCCGATCCGGCCCAGCAGGTAGGTTCCATGCAAGGACACTGCCCGTATACCTCTACTCCACCGTATACCCTTCCTCCGGCACACGCAGCCCGAAGCCCCAGGCTCGGATGGCAAGGTCCATGTAGGGCCCTGACCCCATACTAAAACTCAGTATCAAAACATGTCGTCCGGAAGCAAGTCCGGGTTCAAGATAGAGACCCAGTCTCTAATATGCATGCCCAGACACTGTCAAGGACTAAAGTAGTAGTAAAATATCTCAAAAACCCCTCCAAGGGTGCCCGGGCATAACCGGGTCTAAACAGTAGAAAGTCGGCTCACGTGCTCGGTCCGACCGAGGCTTAAATTATCTCAAGTAGCAAGAAAACTCAACTAGCACCCCGGCCCTGCCGAGTCTAGCGTTAATCGTAATATAAATCATAATTTTACTTTATTTTACCCAAGAATATTCACAAGTTAAATCAAACCATTTCCAATTTATTCCCATTAAAAAAAGGGGCCCCCGGGGCCATTGAAGGTTTACAAAATAGTGTCAGTAGGCCTGAAGCCCAAACCGTAGTAAAACATGGATAAAACCTCTTTATATGCATGGAAATGGTATGATCACACACAATAGCTGCCCAGCACCTCACAATCAACCTATCGACCCTTCACAGGCCCATAGCTACTCAGCAAGCATAACCAGCCTAGAAGGATAATTCTATGCCCGGAACTCACGGACATTCCCAAAATCCCACCTTCTATGTTCCAGAGTCAACAAGGTCTCACGGGACCACAAGGGTAAATAAAATATATTGGCAAGTACTACAAGCAACGGAGGAACAAAAGTAGGCGGACATGAACAAAGCGGTCGAGGTCCATGGTACCAACCTAATAAACCAACCCAAGGATGCCCATTAATACAATTTTATCCTATATATGCGGAGTCTAGGGAAAATAAACCGTAACCTACCTGCAGTCCGATGACAAGCTTGAACTTCTCTAAAAAATCTCCGAAACGAAATCACACTCGAACTCGAACTTGAATAACTTGACGTAGATAATTGATTTCCTTTTCAAAATTAAACACAACGTCAAAATATATTTAGTTCTACCTAATTCTCTCCGTATACGTATGTAGAGGGTAACATTTGTTGCTGCAACTTATGCTTCTCAAAGTGCAAAGTACCATAGTTGATGTATGAAAAAGATATGAATATATTCAAGTGGGGTGCAGTGAACTTCTTGGGTGAAATGTAAACACACTTTCTGTATTAAGTGTTAAGTGAGGAACAATATCACTTAGCATATATATGCTAATAAGTGATTAAAAAGTCCATAATACTATTAATAATAAGACAAGGTTAGGTATTTATTCATTAAATACATGTTGATGAACTACTCTTCCACGTGGATGGAAGTGGAGGTGCCACCTTCCTTGATTCTTATCCAGTACGCATGTACTCGGGTATTGCATAGGTTCGTGGTAAAATATATATAGCTTTTTAAATATATCATAATTCATAGAAAATTATTTCAAACAAAACCTACTATATTATAATAATATTTTTTAACATAACTAAATTTACTATCTCCGTTAAAATATTACAATGTAGACAAACCTTATAAAATAAGTACATACACAATTATATTATAATAAAAGTATTTTTCATAGACCTTTAAAATACTTTAAAAAAGGTAATAAAAAATATAACTTTAAAATAAAATATTTTCAAATATACGCGCGATGCTAATAAAATTCTTAAATTTAGGTTCGCAATTCACCATCGCACGATTTTGACGCGACCCGGTTCGCGACCCGGTCTCTGCCAGATAATCCGCGGTAAAAGAGTTATAACTTTTTACTCTGAGATCAGTTGGACGTGAGGTTTTGTGGGTTGGAAACTAGACTCGTAGACCCTCGATTTGGTATTTCGGGGGACTTCTAACTCTTTCTATATTGAGAGAAAAGCTCTGAGGCATTTTACCCAAAGTTCAGAAAATTTATTAAAGAACTTACGATAACTTTTGCCGACTTGAGTGACTTCAAAACTTATCATACGACCAAACAAATGGACCTGGCACCGAACTACCAGTCCCGACAAGCCTTAAGTGACTTGGGGCCGCTACAAACAAGCTCTAACATTACAAGAAAAATGTATACGTGGAAATAACCGGAAGGGTCATTACATCATCCACTACTAAAGAGGACTTTCGTCCTCGAAAGTCAAGGTCAAGGGGGTACCTGAAGGCTCAAACAGCTGCGGATACTGAGCCCGCATATCTCTCTCGGTCTCCCAGGTAGCCTCCTAGACTGGACGGTGCCTCCACTGAACCTTATCAATCGGGATCTCTCGAGACCTCAAACTCCTGACATATCTCGCAAAAATAGTTGCCGACTTCTCAACAAAGGCTAAACCCTCACCCAACTGAACTGAATCCCACTGCAACACATGAGACTCATCTGGGACATACCGACGCAACATCGAAACATGGAATACAGGATGTATAGCTGAAAACATTGGAGGCAAGGCTAGCTGATAGGCAACGCTACCAACCCTCTGAAGAATCTCAAACGGCCAAATGTACCTGGGGCTAGGCATGCCCCACCTACCAAATCATATCACGCCCTTCATGGGCGATACATGGAGAAACACCAAGTCACCGACACTATACTCCAAGGCACGAAGCCTACGATCAGCATAACTCTTCTGCCTTCTCTGAGCTGCCCGAAGTCTGTCCTGAATCGCTCAGACCTGATCTAAGGAATCTCGAAGCAAATCTATACTCTGTGGCCTAGATTCAGAACCATCAAACCAACCAATCGGCGATCTGCAACGCCTATCATACAAGGCCTCAAAAGGTGCCATGCCAATGCTCGAATGGAAACTATTATTATAAGCAAACTCAGCCAAAGGTACAAACTGATCCCACGAACCTCCAAAGTCAAGAACGTAGGCCCGAAGCATGTCCTCCAGGACCTGAATGGTCCTCTCGGACTGGCCATCTCTCTGGGGGTGAAAAGCAGTACTAAGCTGAACCTCTGTACCCAAATCTCGTTGAATAGCCCTCCAAAGCTGAGATGTGAACTGAGTGCCGCGATCTGAAATGATAGAAGCTGGGACCCCGTGCAACCGAACAATCTCACGAAGGTAGATCTGAGCTAACCTCTCTGCGCCATAAGAACTCTGAACCGGCAAGAAATTTGCTGACTTAGTCAGCCTATCAACAATCACCCATATGGAATTAAACCCATGAGAAGTACGAGGCAAACCAACAACTAAGTCCATAGTAGTCCCTTGCCACCTCCACTCGAGAATGGGAATTCGCTGCATCAAACCACCAGGTCTCATATGCTTGAACTTAACCTGCTGACAGTTCAAGCACCGAGATACGAAATCCGCTATATCCCACTTCATACCACTTCACCAGTAAAGCTGCCTCAAGTCTCTATACATCTTTGATGTGCTAGGGTGAATGGAGTATCTAGTACAATGTGCCTCATGAAGTATCAACTGAATCAAATCACTAATCCTCGGAACACAAAGGCGACTATCAAACCTAAGAACCCCATCTAAATCTAGAGTAGCCCGACTGGTCTCACCCCGAACAACCCGATCACGAAGGTCACACAACTGCTGATCCTCAAACTGACGGCTTTGAATCTGATCAATCAAAGTAGAACGAACCTCAACACTGGCGAGAACTCTGCTAGGATCCGACAAGTAAAGCCTAACCAAACGGTTAGCCAAGGACTGGATGTCCAAGGCCAACGGTCGCTCTGAAACCGAAAGTCAAGGGTGCTGCTATGGAAGAAAATCCCTCAATGAACCGTCTGTAGTAACCTGCTAACCCAATAAAGCTGCGGACCTCAGTAGCAGTAGTAAGTCTAGGCCAATCACAAACCGCAGAAATCTTTCCCAGGTAAACCCTAATCCCTTCTTTAGAAACCACGTGCCCTAGGAATGCAACTGACTCAAGCCAAAACTCGCACTTTGAGAACTTGGCATAAAGCCGATGATCTCTCAAAGTCTGGAGTATAACCCTCAAGTGCTGCTCATGCTCATCTCTACTACGCGAGTATAACAAGATGTCCTCTATAAAAACTATCACAGATGAGTCCAAATACGGGCCAAGAAACCTGTGCATCAAGTTCATAAAGGTTGTGGGGGCATTAGTCAACCCAAAAGACATCACCAGGAACTCATAATGGCCATAACGTGTCCTGAATGCTGTATTAGGGATGTCCTCCGCCCTAATCCTCAACTGATAGTAGCCAGACCTCAAATCAACCTTCAAAAATATGACTGATCCCTGAAGCTGGTCAAATAAATCATCAATCCTCGGCATCGGATACCTATTCTTCACTGTCACCCTATTCAGCTGCCGATAATCAATACACATGCGCATCGACCCATCCTTCTTCTTCACGAAGAGAACAGGATCACCCCCAGGTGACACACTAGGTCTAATAAACCCCTTAGCTAATAGATCCTGGAGCTGCTCCTTAAGCTCCCTCAACTTAGCAGGAGCCATACGATAAGGAGAAATAGAAATGGGCCTGGTGCCCGGCTCTAGCTCAACAGCGAAATAAATATCTCTCTCAGGTGGAAGGCCTGGCAGGTCGGTAGGAAACACATCGAGGAAGTCTATAACCATAGGAAAAGACTCAGGAGAAGTAGGGACAACACTAACATCTCGGACGTATGCTAGATAAGCTAAACACCCACGGGAAATCAACTTCCTAGCTCGAAGACAAGATATGATCCCAGATGGTGCATGGCTAACAGAACCCTGCCACACAACCGGGGATACACCGGGCACAGCTATGGTAATGGTCTTGGCATAACAATCCAAAACCACACGGTGAGGGGATAACAAGTCCATGCCCAGTATCACATCAAAATCTAGCATATCAAGAATCATAAAACCATCCCCAAGTCTCTGAAACACCAATAGATAGCATACAAGATCTCACAATCCGATCCACTACTAAAGAATCTCCTACTGGGGTTAAAACAGAAACATGAACAGATAATGGCTCACTAGCCAACCCCAAACAAGGCACAAAGTAGGCAGATACGTATGAACAAGTGGATCCAGGATCAAATAAAGCCATAGCTGACTGATGGCACACAGAAATTGTACCTATAATCACAGCATCTGAGGCCTCTGCCTCTAGTCTCCTAGGGACCGCGTAAAAATGACGCCGACCTCCACCTGCCCGACCGCCATCCCTACCACCTACTCTGCCGTACGGAGCACCACCTCTACCCTAATGACCACCCCCTCTAGTCGGGGGCTGAACTGCTCGTATAGGCTTGGCTAACTGAACTGTACCCTGCTGAGGGAAATGTCTAGCAAAATGACCAATCACACCACAAGTAAAACACGCCCCTGATGGTCTACTCAGTCGAGATGAACCAACAGATCCCGTATGACCACCACGGCCTGATGCCCCAGAAATTATACCCCTCAAAGACTGGCCGCCATAGCCCTGATGGCTGCTCTGACCCTGCTCGAACTGGGTACTACCGAAAGTCTGAAGGGAAGCCTGAATCGGTCGGCTGGACTGACCCTGGTGCTGCGGTGGCTGATAACTCCGGCTCCATTGGCCAGGACCTCTACCACCATATCTGGAACCACTGTAGACACCCTGATGTCGAGGCCTCTTATCTCTGGACCCCTGATCATGTCGTTGTAAGTTTTCCATAGTGCGGGCATAGTCTATGATAGCCTGAAATGACCAACCACCAGCAATCAGTATCTCAGTTGGCTGCCTGATCTCTGGCCTCAAACCCCATACAAATCTGCAAATCCTATCTGCCTCGGTAGGAATGATCATAGCTCCGAACGGTGCCAGCTGATGAAAATGGGTCTCATACTCTGAGACAGTCGTAGACCCCTGCATAAGGTGAGTAAACTGCTCCCTCCGACGCTCACGATCACTCTGAGGTAGGAACTTGGCCATAAAGGCCTCATAAAACTCATACCAGGACAAAAGAGGTGACGATGGTGGTCTACAAGCAACATGAGCCCTCCACCATAACTTCACTAGGCCCTCTAACTGATAGGTAGTATAACCAACCCCGTGAGTCTCCAACAAACACAAATGATGCAACCTCTCCTCACATGTGATAATAAAGTCATGCGGATCCTGTCCTGAAATACCGGCAAACCTCAGAGGTGCTAACCTCAAAAACCTACCCAACTCCTTCTTCTCTGACTCTTTCATAGCTGGGCGAGGAGCAAGAGGTTGTGCAACAGATGGAACCGGAATGACCTCCGCACGGGGAGCCATAGTAGCAGGCTGCGTTCCAGAGCTCTGTGCACCCAGGGATGCCCCCTGAGCGGATGTATGCGCTACCTCAGAAGGCCGCTCTCCAATCATACCCAAAAGCTGTAATAGTAATCCCCGAATATCTGGAGACTGAGCTGCGGCTGAAGCTGGCACAGAATTGGGCACTGGAGCTGGTACTGAAGCTGGCGCTGGAGCTAGTATAGGAGCTGGTGGTACCTGGGCTGCCCCCTGATCCACATGCTGCTCGAGCTCTATCTCCACTCTAGCAGCTCTAGCAGGTACCACTGCTCGAGGGCGTCCTCGACCCTTAGCTGGAGTGGGAGGCTCATCTCCGCGTGATGCCGATGATCTCATACGAACCATCTGCGGAAGAATGAAGTAGAACAAATGAGATTTCCAGAAATTTCAAGGGTTCCACGCATGACACAAAAGCAATGAAAGAATCAAATTTCCTAAAATGCCTAATTGTGTAGCCTCCTTAGTAGTTGTTGGGTATTGATTTTTGTTCTTATCGTGGCTTGATTAGCGGATTTGGGTACTTTTGGTTTAGTTATTCCATCCTAGGCTTATACTTGTGAGATTGTTGTACGTCTATTCTTATCTTGATATTGATGTCTTAAGCAATTTTCTGTTAATCTATGGCTCCTAGTTCGATTGTTGGCTTGCTTTTCTTCTTTCCCTTTATGTTTAAGGTTACTGGTATACCGCCCATTTCTTTAAACCCTCTTTTATATGAACCATTGTTGCAAGGATCCCAGGTGCATCATTGTTCCTTCTTTCACCTGTGTTTCTGTGTATGTATATCTTCTGTGCTAGCATGTTATACTTGAAATTCTTGGTTGATTGCTCGTTGTGCTAGTTCCTTATGCTTCCTCCTTCTTTTCCGTGACTGTTTCCATGTATTCTGCTTGTTACTGATTTTATATTTTATATGCGCTCAGTCGGCTGATGATGCCTACTGGGTACCCGCTGATTAGAAATGGGTGTTTGTACTAGACTTTTGCACTTTTTGGTGCAGATATTAGTGTGATTTTTTCCTATTGATTGCGTAGGGACTCACGCAACTTATGGATATTCAAGACCAGGGTGAGCGCCTGGTGACTGGGGCTTGACCGCATCTCATCTTTTGTATTGTTACTCTTTATGTATTTAGAGACAATTGTGTACTCTATTTTGTTACATCTAGCACTTGTATTCTATTTATAAGCTCCTGTACTAATGATACCAAGTCTTGGGTTTGGGTAGTGTTCTTGTATAATCAGGATTTGCGTCTTCGTTGTTTTTATCTTATTCTGGTTTCATTTATTTTAGCTTATCATGCATATTAGTTAGGTAGTAGCCCATTACTGATCGTTCTGGGCTACGAGAATTGGTTCGCCTACTAGGGGGTTGTAGTTTCCATCATGACCTGAGAAATCGGGTCATGACATTTAATTTAGGTTATGCATATATATATCTAACGGATAGGTCGAGGCCCTGCCCTGGCTATGAGATATTTTGTTAGTCACAGAGGCTTGTAGACATAAAATATCAAATCGAAGGTCTACGAGTCTAGTTTCCAATGCACGAAACCTCACGTCCAACTGATCTCAGAGTAAAAAGTGATGATTGTTTTACCGTGGATTATCTGGCAGAAACCGGGTCGCGAATCGGGTCGGGTCAAAATCGTGCGATGGTGAATTGCGAACCTAAATTTAAGAATTTTATTAGCATCACTCGTATATTTGAAAATATTTTATTTTAAAGTTATATTTTTTATTACTTTTTTTAAAGTATTTTAAAGGTCTATGAAAAATACATTTATTATGATATAATTGTGTATGTACTTATTTTATAAGGTTTGTATACATTGTAATATTTTAACGGAGATAGTAAATTTAGTTATGTTAAAAAATATTATTATAATATAGTAGGTTTTGTTTGAAATAATTTTCTATGAATTATAATATATTTAAAAAGCTATATATATTTTACCACGAACCTATGCAATACCCGAGTACATGCGTACTGGATAAGAATCAAGGAAGGTGGCACCTCCACTTCCATCCACGTGGAGGAGTAGTTCATCAACATGTATATAATTAAGGACTACCTAACCTTGTCTTATTATTAATTGTATTATGGACTTTTTAATCACTCATTAGCATATATATGCTAAGTGATATAGTTCCTCACTTAACACTTACATACAGAAAGTGTGTTTCCATTTCCCCCAAGAAGTTCACTGCACCCCACTTGAATATATTCATATCTTTTTCATACATCAACTATGGTACTTTGCACTTTGAGAAGCATAAGTTGCAGCAACAAATGATACCCTCTACATACGTATACGGAGAGAATTAGGTGGAACTAAATATATTTTGACGTTGTGTTTAATTTCGATAAGGAAATCAATTATCTACGTCAAGTTATTCAAGTCCGAGTTCGAGTGTGATTTCGTTTCGGAGCTTTTTTGGAGAAGTTCAAGCTTGTCATCGGACGACAGGTAGGTTACGGTTTATTTTCCCTAGACTCCGCATATATAGGATAAAATTGTATTAATGGGCATCCTTGGGTTGGTTTATTAGGTTGGTACCACATACCTCGACCGCTTTATTCATGTCCGCCTACTTTTGTTCCTCTGTTACTTGTAGTACTTGCCGATATATTTTATTTACCCTTGTGATCCCGTGAGACCTTGTTGACTCTGGAACATAGAAGGTGGGATTTTGGGAATGTCCGAGAGTTCCGGGCATAGAATTATCCTTCTAGGCTGGTTATGCTTGCTGAGTAGTTGTGGGCCTGTGCAGGGTCGATAGGTTGATTGTGGGCTGCTGGGCAGCTATTGTATGTGATCATACCATTTCCATGCATATAAAGAGGTTTTATCCATGTTTTACTATGGTTTGGGCTTCGAGCCTACTAACACTATTTTCTAAACCTTGCATGGCCCCGGGAGCCCCTTTTTTATGTGAATAAATTGGAAATGGTTTGATTTAACTTGTGAATATTCTTGGGTAAATGAAAGTAAAATTATGATTTATATTACGATTAACGCTACACTCAGCAGGGCCGGGGTGCTAGTTGAGTTTTCTTGCTACTTGAGATAATTTAAGCCTCGGTCGGACCGAGCACCTGAGCCGACTTTCTACTGTTTAGACCCAGTTATGCCTGGGCACCCTTGGAGGGGTTTTTGAGATATTTTCCTACTACTTTAGTCCTGGACAGGGTCTGGGCATGCATGTTAGAGACTGGGTCTCTATCTTGAACCCGGACTTGCTTCCGGACGACATGTTTTGATACTGAGTTTTAGTATGGGGTCAGGGCCCTCCATGGACCTTGCCATCCGGGCCTGGGGCTTCGAGCTGCGTGTGCCGGAGGAAGGATATACGGTGGAGTAGAGGTATACGGGCAGTGTCCTTCCATGGAACCTACCTGCTGGGCCGGATCGGCACTGGATGAGGTACATACAGAGATACCATTTCACTTGAGATGTTCATGCATCATATCATTCATTGTTTGAGGCTCCACCCTTGTTTGTTGATTGTTGATTGTACGCTCCGGTAGTATGGGATGCCAGAGGGTTTGTTTTCATTTGTTTGTGTTCCTCGGTTGTGTGGGCGATCGGGGGACTGTAGGTAGACTCTTGCTATTTACTTACAAAATTGTTCCCTGTTACGGTTAAGTATGAAATTGGTTACTGCTAGACTGTTAGTTTCTGGATTTGAGATTGATATGATTAGTTGAGTTTGACTCATGTCTCTTAGCATGCCTATCATTACTCTTTCCCTCTTCTTATACTTGAGGTTACCGGTATACCGTCCATTTCGTAAACTTATTATATATACACTGTTATTGCAAGGACCCCAGGTGCGTTATTTCTTCCTTTCACCTGTGCCTATGGTGTGTATATTATGCTTACTGGCCTCACATGTGGTTCTGTTGATTTCCCTCTAGGCTAGTTCCTGTGTACCTTTCGTTGATTTTCTGTGACCGCTTGCTTTTATTCTGTCTGTTACTATGCTTTTATCTTATATGTGCCTAGTCGGCCTATGATACCTACTGGGTACCTTATGCTTCGCATTTGGTGCTCACCCTACCCCCCTACATCTTTGGGTGCAGATCCTAGTGTGGGCCATCGCTGTTATATCGCTGTAAGTCGTGCTTGGAGATCTGTTGGGGATTACTTCAGACTTAGTGTGAGCTCTTGGCGATCGGAGCTTAACTTTAGTTTATCTTTTGCTTCATGTACTCTATTACCATTAAGAGACATCTGTATATATTATTTTGGATCGGTTGCACTCTATGTATGTAGTTTTGGGCTCTATACTATGATACCATGTCTTGGGGTTTGGTTTTGTTTCCGCATATGCATATATATATATTCTTGTTATCTATTCTCTTTATATTGTTCCCTTACCTTTGCTTATTAAACTACTCTCCTGCTTATTTGTTAGATAGTAGCCCATTACTAACTGTCCTGGGCTACGGGAATTGGTTCGCCTACTGGGGGGTTGTAGGTGCCATCATGACCGATAAATCGGGTCGTGATAACTTGGTATCAGAGCTTTAGGTTCACCGGTGTCATTGGTATAGGAAGCAATGTCTAGTAGAGTCCTGCGGATCGGGGCGGAGACGTCCGTACTCAATCTTTGGGAGGCTACAGTGACGACTAGCTACGAAAATGGAATACTGTAGGCTCAAACTGCTTTGAGAATCTCTAATTCGCGAAAACACTATAAACAGAATAATCTACACATTAACACGAGATTGATGATACCCATAATATCATAAATGTAATCGGGTTAAAATTTTGGTCACAAATATGCTCGTGGGCCCTGCAACCCAAAACAAGAAATGAAAAACACCACGGTGTACCTCATAATCCCGGAGCACATGCTCAAAATTTGAGCAGAAACAGACGACAAATGGGCTCCAAAATAGCCCACCATGCAAGAAATCAAAGAGGGAATCAATGGAGAAAATGGGAATTAAATAGGTTACTTACCCGCTTTATAAATCAATTTAAGAGCAAGGGTCATCATAATAACACCCTCCAATCATTTAGGAACAATTATGGTGAAGTATTGTAATGACCCTCCAGGTCATTTTCTATTTTCCATCCTTTTTCTGCATTTTGAGCTTTTCCTTAGCGGCTACAAGTCATTTATCACTTATCGTGATGGATGGTTCAGTTCTCGAACCATTCGTTAGGTCATTATGACCATTTCCCTATTTTAGAACTTGAACTTAGAAAAATCATTGACTTCGGTCATCTTTCTTGGTAAACATACTCAGAATCAAAATCCAATAGTTCTGTTGGCTCCGGAATGGGGATTTTGGTCAAGAAGGACCATTGGTCTGGGTCTGAGTGCTTTCGGTTTGGTTTTTTGTTGCGTTCTGTGTTTTCAAGCCAGGTTGGCTGGTAGGGTTGACTTTGGTCAATATCCAGAGGAGACGGCCTTAGATAGAAATTACATCCATGCTATTAGCTCTGAAATGTCGAATTTGGGCTAGGGGAACCTTTGGTTCTGGTCCTGGGGCTTCCGGACTTGTTTTGTTGTATTGAGTTCTGAGTTAGTTTTGGACATGGGGCCCACTTTTCCATAAGATGACCTCCGCTGGTAAATTTTCTGATTATGGAATGTTGTTTCCACTCAAATAGCTCTATTTATTTGTGAGTATCGGGTTGGGATCGTGCCTGGAATGCCCCAGAGAAATTTGGAAAATTGCTGGTTCTTGTTGCATGCCAGGCCCACGGCGCGAAACTGCGGCCAACCCCTTTTAATTATTGTTTTTCATGATTTTTAGCTCATTTCTTTCACTTCTTTGAACTCCAACTTCATTTTCCTCAACTCTAATTACTCAAGAACATTGTGGGCTCATGGCAATTCTCCAAATTATCATTAATCTCGCTCCTTTATCATTGGTAAGCCTCATATTCTTCAAGCCTTGTTCTTCTCTTCAAGCTCAAAAACCTCCATTGTTTAGGCTCTTACAAGCTTGATTTTTCTTGGTTAAATCTTCATTGGAGAGCTTTATTATTCATGGTAGCTTTAGTTTTGGTCCGTGGTCGATTCTTGCTTCTAAATTGGTACTTTTCAGCCCTTGAAAATCACAATTCTCCTCTTTTGTTCTCATGAATTAGTAGTACTTCGGGGCTGTTTTGAACCTTGAAATAAAATCCGTTTGGGCTCAAATTATGAACGTGGGTTTCTAAATTCACCACGGACATAGTTGTGAGTTTTATTTTCTTTTTTGCGTCGTGGGCCCTGAGGGTCATTTTTTGACCTGATTTTTGGCCTGATTTTCTGTATAACAATATGGGTGTCTTTCCTCTCGACTTGACACCAAGATTATGTTCTTGATAGCTGTTCGGAAGGGGAAGGCACATGAGTGATAGTTCATATTTGCGGTTCGGCCCTGAGGTAGGTTACAGTTTACTTTCTACACTGAGTTTAGTTAGATTATATATATTTATATGTTACTGGAACGTTAAGTTGGATATTAGATATATTTAGTCTTAAATCCTGTTTATCACTTTAATTTGCCATTTCAGATTTTAGTTTAGAATTGTTATGTTATACTTAGCCTAGGAGCTTGTAGTATCTTTATGGTTAGATATAGAATCCTTAGTATGCTTTTAGGAGGTTTTAGAGGTAGAGTAGACATTCTCGGTGCTTTTCAATTTATTTTTTGTACTTTTTCACTTTATTCTACCATTATGTGTAACTGTGGGGTCAAGGTCATAGCTTGGATTTTGACAGAGTTCCTGGTCAATTCTCTTGATTGGGAGGGTACCTTGCCCTATTCTTCCTTGTTGTGCGTGTTTTCTCTAAATATGCAAATTTATATGCTCATACTGTATTGTTATGCTTATCGGTACGAATAAGAAGGATTTTAAGGTTTTTTGGTCCTACACTTGGCAACTACTGTGTTTTCATGATCTTTGGAATTTTAAAGGATTGCTTTGGATTTTTTACTAATTTTTAGTGGAAAAGGGAAAAATACTACTTTTTATGCATACGTTGATGAGTCCGAGGTTAAATTCTGGACACCCGATGTGTTATGTTGGGTTTTACTTTTATGCATATGTTAATGAGTCCGAGGTCATTTCTGGGCACCCTGATGCTCTATTTCAGGGTTTTCCTGAAACCTTTCTTCATACTCCAATACTGACATACAACCCTGCTGAAGGAATGGAAGCTCAACCCCAACTGAAGAACTACTCGAAAAACAGGATAATGCCTCACCCTGAGTCACTGAAACACCCACCAGAGGACTTTGAGTCCTAGCCATATGTCCTAAAGAACTAGGGTATTAATTAATCTGATCGCAGGCTGGGCTAGTCACACACCCCTACTTGATGCGATAAACTCTCACTCTAAAGTCCTGGTGTTGATGGAAGCACTGAAGCAATAGGCACAGAATCTCATTATCACCCATCGTCGAACTCGTCTTAGGCATTAGAGAAGGAATGAAACAATCAAAGTTTAAAACTCAATAGAGCCAGGAATGCATGATTAGGAGACAAGAAGATGGAACTTTTCCTAACAATACCATGTAGCTTCCCGCAGATAAGATACGGAGGTTATCGTACCGATCTATGAGACTCTACTTAGACACTTGCTTCTGTACCATGACACTGGTGAACCTAGGCTCTAATACCAAGCTTTCATGACCTAATTTCTCAGATTATGATGGCACCTATAACCTTCCAATAGGCGAACCAATTACCGTAGCCAGGAACAATCAGTAATGGGCTACTACCTGACCAATACACATGATAAGCTGAAATAAATGGAAGTAGAATAAGATAAAAACAACACGAAAGCAAAGCCGGAATATATATATATATATATGCAAGAACACTACACCAACCCCAAGACTTGGTATCATTAGTACAAAATCTTCTAAATAGAATACAAGTGCTAAATGTAACAAACTAGACTACACAACTGTCTCTGAATACATAAAGAGTAACAATATAAAAGATGAGATACGGTCAAGCCCCGATCATCAGGCGCTCACCCTGGTCTCTAATATTAAGAAGCTGCACGAGTCTCCATGCGATTAACGCCAAAAGCTCACACTAATATCTATACCAAAAAGTGCA
Source organism: Jaltomata sinuosa (assembly GCA_003996215.1). Lineage (NCBI taxonomy): Eukaryota > Viridiplantae > Streptophyta > Magnoliopsida > Solanales > Solanaceae > Jaltomata > Jaltomata sinuosa. The sequence goes on along the minus strand of QJPP01002747.1, from coordinate 10,864 downwards.
GAAGTGTAGTATGAGTACTATTTGCTAAGCAACAGGTACCCAGTAGGCATCATCGGTCGACTGATATATAAAATATAAAAGAAGTAACAAGTAGAATACAAGGAAACAGTCACGGAAAAGAAGGAGGAAGCACAAGGAACTAGCACAAAGAGTAATCAACCAAGAATTTCAAGTATAACATCCTAGCACAGAAGATATACATACACAGAAACACAGGTGAATGAAGGAAGAATGACGCATTTGGGGTCGTTGCAACAACAGTACATATAAAAGAGAGTTTAAAGAGATGAGCGGTATATCAGTAACCTTAAAAATAAAGGGAAAGAAGGAAAGTAAGCCAAAAATCGAACTAGGAACCATAGACTAATAGAAACATGCTTAAGATATCAATATCAAGATAAGAATAGACGAACAATAGTCCACAAGTATAAGCCTAGGATGGAATAACTAAACCAAAAGTACTCAAATCTTCTAATCAAGCTAGGATAAGAACATAAATCAATATACCACAATTGTTCAGGAGGCTACACAATCAGTATCGCAATAATGCAAGTCCCACTAGCCTCTCAATAATTATAGCCCCAAAAGCCAATGCCTCAACATGTTAAAACCATGAATCTGAATAGTACCCAAGGTCACAACAAGCTCTAAGAATCAAATAGAGTAATATAATCTACCTATAGTCCCACGACCACCCATACAACCAAGGAACGCAATCAAGTGAAAACAAACTGCGATGACCCTTCAAATCATTTTTGTGCTTACGCCTTCTTGGTACTATTAGAGCCATCCTGTAGAAGCCCTAAGTCATTTATGGCTTGCTAGGACTGGTGGTTTAATGTCCTGGCCATTCATTTGGTCGTTATTTCTATTTGCCTAGTTTAGACACTCAACATAGGAATTTGTTGACTTTAGTCAACATCCTTAGCTAACATGCTCAGAATCTAATTCTGACACTTCTGTTAGTTCCAAAGCATTGGGTTTGGTCTATTTGGACCTTTAGTCAAGTCCTGAGGACTTTTGGTGTGGGTTTTATATTGGTTTTTCTGTTTTCAGGCCATTTAGAGTTGAAAGTGGGACTTGGGTCAGGTTTCAATGATCGAAGCATAAGATTTGAAATTTGACGATTCTATCAGCTCCGGAATGATAAGTTTGGGTTAGGTTGGTGGTTGGTTTGGGTCCCTACTGAGCCGAGATCATTTTCGCTAGTTAGTTGGATTTAGTTAGTGTTGACTTGGGTCAACATTCCTCTAAAACAACCTTGTATGGAAGTTTCATCGATTCTGTTGAGTCTGGAATATAATTTTCACTATATTAGCATTATTGTTTTTCAATATTGGGTTTCAATCATGGTCAGAACACCCCGTGGAAATTCTTAGTGCAACTGGTTTGCTGCAGTTGCAGGCCTTCAGCACCAACGGCGCACAGGTAGCGCGATCACGCTAGCCTGTGGCCGGCCCTTGTGCGCGATGGCACCCGGCCAGTGCTGATGGCACCTAGGCCAATGCCAATGGTGCCCCATACGAGTGATCGTTCCTTGGATCCTGGCCTCCCTTAGCGCGATGGCGCTGACCAGTGCCCAGCTGATATATATTCCTTGGCCTTAGATTTTTCCAGCCATATTTCTTCATTTTTCCAACTCTAAACTAAATATCCTCTCCACCAAAGTGCTCAATTCAAATTTGGAGCCTTGGGAATTCATTGTATTGAGTAGAAATCTTGCTTCCTTGATCTATTTGGTAAGTCTTCTACCCCAAACTCCTTTTTTCCTCCGTTGTTAAAACCTCCATGGTTGTAATTCCAAAAGCTTTGCTTTTCTTGAAGAATCTGTTCCCTTGGGGTTGCATGCTCCGTGAATTCCTTGTTTTTGTTTCCTTGGTGTGGTTCTCTCATTGTGCTAAGCTTTCCTTACTCAATGTCTAATTTTTGTTCTTACATTTCTTTTCTTTAATTTGGAACTTGAGCGGGCTATTTTTGTGCCTTCCATTTGGCCAAAATTGCTCAATTTTAGAGCATGTCTTCTTGGCATTGTTGTAGTCATCGTTCTTCTTTCCATTCTTGATTTTAGGTTATGGGCCCTACGAGCCCGCCAGTGACTCGAAATTCAACCCAGTTATAATTATAGCAACATGGGTGTCCTTAGTCTCATTTTAATGTGTTATTCATGTTTTTGATAGTTTGATTATCATTCAGAGGTTCTCGGAGTGGTTTGGCCTCGGATATCATCGTGCCAGCAGCTTGTCTTCGGATGACAGGTAGGTTATGGTCTAAACTCCCTAGAATTCACATATTTCAAATAAAATTGTACTAATTGGCATACTTGGGCTGGGTTATTATCTTTGAACCACAGACCTTGACAGCTTTTCCCCATCTATCCCATTTCTTTCGTTCGTTGTGTGTAGTACTCCTCATAATTTTATAATATCACCCTTGTGGTCCTTTATGGCCTTGTTTGGACTCTGTACCATAGATAGTGGGCTATTTGGGGGGTGCCCATGAGTCTCGAACATCATTATTGTGATTTTAGGCTGGTTATCTGTGTTGTAGAGCGATTAGAGCCTGTGAAGGGCCAATAGGTTAGTTGTGAGCCATTAGGTTGTTATCTGTGATTGATCATGCCATTTCCATGCATATAAAGAGGATTTTTACCATATTTACTATGGTTTTGGCTTCAGGCCTACTTGTATTGATTTTATAAAATTTGCATGGCCCTGGGGGCCTATTTTTAACGAAAATGACTTGTAGATGGTTTTGGTCTTGATTTGTGGATCTTCTTGGGGTAAAAGATTTAAAGTATGGTTTCTATCAATGTTTTTACTACTATTGCTAGACTCAGCAGGGCCGTTGTGCTAGATGGATTTTCTTACAAATTTGAGATGGTATTAGACTCGATCGGACCAAGCATCGGAGATATTTTACTACTATTTTAGACTTGATTATGCCCGGGCACCCTTGGTGGGGTTTTTGAAATGTTTTCAACTATTTTAGACTTGGACAGAGTCTGGGCATGCATAAGTCAGATTTGAGTGTCTAGCTTGGATCTGGACCTACTCCGGATGATGTGTTTGAGATTGAGTTATAGTATGGGGTTTGGGACATCCATGGACCTTGCCGATCCAGACCAGGGGCCTTGGGCTACGAGTGCTAGAGGAGGGGTATACAGTGGAGTAGAGGTATACGGGCTTAGTCCTTCAATGAAACTTACCTGCTAGTCCAATTCAGCATCGGAGGAGGTACATACAGAGTTACTGTTCCATCCTGAGATCATCGTGCATCATATAATTCATTGGTTGAGGCTCCACCCTTGTTTTCTTTTTGTTGAGTGTAGCTTCGGTAGTATGGGATGCCAGAGTGTTTCTCTTCACTTGATTGCATTTCTTGGTTGTATGGGTGGCCGGGGGACTGTAGGTAGACTCTTGTTACTCCATCACGATATTATTCCATGCCATGGTTGTATATGAGGTTTGATGCTGAGAGATTGTTAGTTCTTTGACTTGAGATTTATATGCTTAGTTGGGTTATTAAATCTTGTTTCTTAGCATGACTATATTTTATTCTTCTTCTCCTTTCCCTGTCTACCTGAAGTTACCGGTATACCACCCACTTTTAAACTTACTATATATATTGTTATTGCGAGGACCCCAAGTGCATCATTTCTTTCTTTCACCTATGCCTGTAGTGTAAATTCTACTTGGTAGCCTTGTATGTTGTTTTCTGTTATCTTCCCTCTGGGCTAGTTTCTTTGTACTCCTACATAGATTTCCATGACTATTTGTTTCTATTCTGCTTGTTACTATGTCCAGTCGGCCTATGATACTTACTGGATACCTTTTGCTTCACATTTCGTGCTCATACTACACTCTGCATCTTCAGGTGCAGATCCTAGTGTGAGCCATCACTGCTAGCTCATGGGAGACTCATTCTTGGAGATTTTTAGACCATTCCATACTGAGCGTGAGCTTTTGGCGATCGGATCTTGGCTTAGTTTATCTTTTGTAGATTTTGTCTCTCTAAGCTTTAGAGACATAATGTATATGTATTATTTTGGGTCCCTTTTGTACTCCTTATGTAGATCCAGCTATTATATGCCAAGATACTAGGTTTTGGGTGTTGGCTTTGCTTCCGTATGTTATATATATATACTCCTATTGTTATTTCTCTTTGCGCATAACCCTTGCTTCAATTTATATTACCTATTTTTCTGCTTACGGATTATATAGTAGCCCATTACTAACCGTTTTGGGCTATGGGGATTGGTTCTCCTACTAGGGAGTTGTAGGTGCCATCATGACCAAGAAATCGGATCGTGACAGCTTGGTATTAGAGAACCAAGTATCACTGGTATCATCGGTATAGGATCTAATGTCTAGTAGAGTCCTGAGGATCGGGGCAGAGATGTTTGTACTCTATCTTTGGGAGGCTATAATGACACTTAGGAAATATGACTCTTTCATTGCTTTTGGATCGTGCATAGTAACCTTGAACTTTCTTGAAACCTCACTTGTTCTCATTCATTCTTCTGTAGATGGTTCGTATGAGATCGTCGACATCGAGCAGAGATTAGCCTATGACTGCAGCTAGGGGTCAGGGAGGTTGTAGAGGTAGGGGTCAAGGACGTCCCCGAGCAGTAACACCTGCTAGATCTGCTAGAGTTGAGATAGATCCTGAGCATGAGTATGAGCTAGGGTTAGTTCATGAGTAGCAACATGTGGACCCGAGGACAGCCCAGGTACCACCAGCTCACATACCAGCTTCAGTATCAGCTCCTATTTTAGCTTTAGCCCCAGCTCAGTCTTCAGATGTTTCGGGTTTACTGTTGCAGCTGTTGGGTATGATTGGAGAGCATCCTTCTAAGGTGGCACATACATCCGATTAGGGGGTAGCCCTGAGCATACAGAGTTTAGGATCTCAGCCTACTACTATGGCTTGCCGTGCCAAGTTTATTCCAGTCCCATTAGTTGCACAGCCTCTTGCTCCTCGCTTAGCTATGACAGAGATAGAGCAGAAGGCATTGGGTAGATTCTTGATATTGGCACTTTCGCAGTTTGCTGGTACTTCTGGAAAGGACCCACATGATTTTATTACTACCTGCGAAGAGATGTTGAATTATTTAGGGTTGTTAGAGACTCACAGGGTTTGCTATACTACAAATCATCTAGAGGGCCTAGTGAAGTTATGATGGAGGGCCCACATTTCTTGCAGACCATCATCGACACCTTCTTTGAATCGGTCCAAGTTTAATAAGGCCTTTATGGCCAAGTTCTTTCCACAAAGTGATAGAGAGCGTCAGAGGGAGGAGTTCACTAGACTTACTAAGGATACTATGACCGTCTCAGAGTATGAGACCAGTTACCATAATCTTGCTCCATTTGGGACCATGATTATGCCTACTGAGTCTAAAAGAGTCTGTAGATTTGTTTGGGGGCTACAGAGAGAGTTTAGAGAGCCTTTAGAGATATTGGTTGCTAGTGGTCAAGCATTCTAGGCTATTACAGACTTTACTCATATTGTAGAGGATTTGCATTGTCATGACATCGAGGCAAGAGATAAGAGGCCTCGATATCAGGGAAGTTACAGTGGTTATCATTATGGTGATAGGGGTTTAGGACAGTGGGGCCGAGGTTATCAGCCGTAGAGGCACCGCGATCAGTTTAGCCAACTAGCTCAGGCTTTTCTTCAGTTTGTGCATGGTTCATAATACGAGCAGGGTCAAATCAGCTAGTAGGTCTATAATGGTCAGCTGTCGAGAGGTATGCAGGTTTCATTGCTTCATCCCGATAGAGTAGGTAGTCAGGGGCTTGTTATACTTATGGTGTGGTTGGTCATTATGCCAGATATTTCCCTCAGTGGGATACAGTTTAGCATGCCGCTCAGCCTATTCGCTAAGTTTAGCCACCGACTCAAGGAGGTGGTAGTCAGGGAATAGGTGGTGGCCCACGAGGTAGGACAAGTGGTAGGGATGGCAATCGGTCAGGTGGAGGTCATCATCAGTTCTATGCGGTCCCTCGGAGACCGGAGGCAGAGCCCTCGGACACTATAATTACAGTTACGATCTTTGTTTGCCGTCGTCTGTCTTATGCTTTATTTGATCTTGGATCCACTTGTTCATATATATCTTCCTATTTTATGCCTTATTTGGGGTTGGCTAGTGAAACATTATCTTTGCATGTATATGTATCAACCCTAAGAAGAGATTCCTTAGTAGTGGATCAGATAGTGAGATCTTGCATGATTACTATAGGTGATTTGAAGACTTTGGATGACATATTGATTCTTGATAAAGTAGATTTCGACGTGATTCTAGGCATGGACTGGTCATCCCCTCACTGTGTGGTTTTGGATTGCTATGCCCAGACCATTACCATAGTTGTGCCCGGTGTATCCCCGGTTATGTGGCAGGGTTCTGTTAGCCATGCACCATCAGGGATCATCTATTGTCTTTGAACTAGAAAGTTGATTTCACGAGGGTGATTTTCTTACTTTGCGTATGTTTGAGATGCTAGTGCCGACCCTTATTCCCCTGAGTCTGTCCCTGTGGTTAAAGACTTCCTAGATGTGTTCCCTACCGACCTACCAAGTCTTTCACCTTAGAGAGATATAGACTTTGCCATTGATTTAGAGCTGGGCACTAGGCCCATTTCTATTTCTCCTTACCGTATGGCTCCAGCTGAGTTGAGGGAGCTTAAGGAGTAGCTCTAGGACTTATTAACTAAGGGGCTTATTAGAGAAAGTGTGTCGCCTTGGGGTACTCCTACTCTATTTGTTAAGAAGAAGGATGGGTCAATATGGATGTGTATCGATTATCGACAGCTGAATAGGGTTAATGTGAGGAATTGGTATCCGATGCCACATATTGATGATTTGTTTGATCAGCTTCAGCATTCAGCTGCGTTTTCAAAGATAGATTTGAGGTCATGCTACCACCAGTCGAGTATTAGGGCGGACGACATCCCTAAGACAGCATTCAGGACACGTTATGGCCACTATGAGTTCTTGGTGATGTCTTTTGGGTTGACTAATTCCCTTAAAACTTTCATGGATCTAATGCACAGGGTGCTTAGCCCGTATTTGGACTCCTTTGTGATAGTCTTCATAGACCACATTCTGATATACTCGCGGTGTAGAAATGAGCATGTGCAACACTGAAGGATTATACTTCATACTTTGAGAGATCATTGGCTTTATGCTAGGTTCTCAAAGTGCGAGTTTTTTCTAGAGTCAGTTGCATTCTTAGGACACATGGTGTCTAAGGATGGGATTAGAGTATATTCGAGTAAGATTTCAGCGGTGTCTAATTTGCCTAGACCTACTACTCCTACTGAGGTTTGCAGCTCTATTAGGTTAGACGGGTACTATAGATGGTTTGTAGAAAGGTTTTCTTCATAAAAGCACCTTTTACTAGGTTGACTAGGAAGGATGTCCCTTATTGACTTCAGCTCCTTTGTTGACTTTGCCAGTCGAGGGTCAGAGTTTTTTGGTGTGTTGTGATGCTTCTGGGGTTGATCATGGTTTTGTGTTGATGATGTAGGGTCGTGTAACTTAGGAATTCATTGACTTTTGTCAACATTCTTAGCTAACATGCTCAGAATAATATTCCGTTAGTTTTATTAGCTCTAGAGCATTGAGTTTGGTCTAGTTGGACCTTTAGTCGAGGCCTAAGGACTTCCAGTTTGGGTTTTATGTTGGTTTTTCTATTTTTAGACCATTTGGAGTTGAAAGTGGGACTTGGGTCAGCTTTTGATGATCGAAGAATCACATTTGAAATCTGACGATTCGATCAGCTTCAGAATGATGAGTTTGGGTTAGGTTGGTGGTTGGTTTGAGTTCCGGGTGAGCCGAGCTCATCTTGGCTAGTTGATTGGATTTAGGTAGTGTTGTCTTGGGTCAACATTCCTCTGAAATGACCTCATATGGAAATTTTATCGATTCGTATGAGTCCAGAATATTGTTTCCAATCTATTAGCCTTATTGGTTTTTGAATATCGGGTTCCGATCATACCCGTAACACCCCATGGAAATTCTTAGTGCATCTGGTTTACTGCAGTTGCAGGCCTTCAGCACCAATGGTGCCCAGGAAGCGGGATCGCGCTATCCTATGGCCGACCCTTGTGCACGATGGCTATCGCACGCATGTGGCACCACTGGTGCTGGCAGGCAGGCACTGGCCTAGGCTCCATTGGCATCTCTTAGCGTGATGGCGCTGTTTTAGCGCCAATGGCCCTAACCAGCGCCCAACTGATACATATTCCTTGGCCTTCAATTTTTTCGGCAATGTTTCTACATTTTTCCAACTCTAAGCTAAATATCCTCTCCACCAAAGTGCTCAATTCAATTTTTGAGCCTTGGGAATTCATTGTATTGAGGAGAAATATTGCTACCTTGATCTATTTTGGTAAGTCTACTTCCCCAAATTCCCTTTTTCCTCCATTGTTAAAACCTCCATGATTGTAATTCTAAGAGCTTGGATTTTCTTGAAGAATCTGTTCCTTTGAGGTTGCATGATCCGTTAATTCCTTGTTTTCATTTCCGTGGCGTGGTTCTCTCATTGTGGTAAGCTTTCCTTGCTCAATTTCCAATTTTTATTCTTAAATTTCCATTCTTTATTTGGAACTTGAGAGGGCTGTTTTTGTGCCTTCCTCTTGGCCAAAATTGCTTAAATTTAGAGCATGCCTTCTTGGCATTGTTGTGGTCATCGTTCTTCTTCTTGTTCTTGATTTCGGTTATGGGCCCAATGGGACTGTTGGTGACTCAAAATTCGACCCGGCTATGATTATAGCAATATGGGTGTCCTTAGTCTCATTTTAATGTGTTATTCATGTTTTTGATAATTTGATTATCATTCAGAGCTTCTCAGAGCGGTTCGGTCTCGGATATCGTCATGCCAGAAGCTTGTCATCGTACGACAAGTAGGTTACGGTCTAAACTCCCTAGACTTCGCATATATCGAATAAAATTGTAATGACCCTTCCGGTTATTTCCACATATACGTTTTCCTAGAACCGTTAGAGTTTGTTTGTAGCGGCCCCAAGTAACTTAAGGCTCGTCAGGACCAGTATTTCGGTGTCAGGTCCTTTTTTTTGGTCGCATTATAAGTTTTGAAGACAAGTAAGTCGACAAAAGTTAGCGTAAGTTCCTTTAATAAATTTTCTGAACTTTGGGTAAAATGTCTCGGAGATTTTCTCTCAATATATAAAGAGTTAGAAGTCCCCCGAAATACCAAATCGAAGGTCTACGAGTCTAATTTCCAACGCACAAACCCTCACGTCCAACTGATCGTGGAGTAAAAAGTTATGACTGTTTTACCGCGGACTGTCTAGTAGAAAATGGGTTGCGAACCGGGTCGCGAACCGGGTCGGGTTAAACTCGATTTAAGCCTCAACTTCACGTTTTAAAATGCCGTTTCAGTTATGAAACAGTGAGAAAACATAAGGGAGGGTTCCAAGAGAGTTCTTGAGTATCAAAATCGTGCGGTGTGAGTTGCGAACTTAAATTTGAGAATTTATTAACATCGCGTGTATTTGAAAATATTTTATTTGAAAGTTGAATTTGGTAAAAATTATATTATTATTACCTTTTCAAAATATTTTAAAGGTTTATAAAAAATATTTTTGTTGCGATATAATTGTATATGTATTTATTTTATAAGATTTTTATACATTGTAATATTTTAACGGAGATAGTAAATTTAGTTATGTTGAAAATTATTATTATAATATAGTAGGTTTTATTCGAAATAATTTTCTATGAATTATGGTATATTTAAAAAGTTATATTTATTATACCACGAATTTATGCAATACCCGAATATTTATATAGCGGAGTAGAGGTGTTAAACAACCCCCACTTCCACGTGGAAGTGGAGGGGAGGGACACACAATGTGGTGTGCTGCCACTTGTCCCTTGCAGCATGTTATTGCAAACTAGTTAAGTTGGCAGCATATTACATTTATGTTGACTTCAACATTTTGCAATGCTAATTGCTGCCAACATACATAATATTTCTTTGGGATGTAATTTTGGTGCAAAAATTACCACGGTACATCATTCACTTGTCACATTAAAAGTTGAATCCAATAAGCAAGATCTTGATAATTTATTGGATCACCGAAAAGAAAATCGATTATCTACGTCAAGTTATTCAAGCCTAATTTCGAGTTCGATTTTATTTCGGAGTCTCTCAGAGTGGTTCGAGCGTGGACATCGTCGTTCTAGCAGGTTGTCATCGGACGACAGGTAGGTTACGGTTTATTTTCCCTAGACTCCGCATATATAGAATAAATTTGTATTAATGGGCATCCTTGGGTTGGTTTATTAGGTTGGTACCACATACCTTGACCGCTTTATTCATGTTCGCCTTCTTTTGTTTCTCCGTTGCTTGTAGTATTTGCCGATATATTTTATTTACCCTTGTGGTCCTGTGAGGCCTTGTTGACTCTGGAACATAGAAGGTGGGATTTTGGGAAAGTCCGCGAGTCCCGGGCATAGAATTATCCATCTAGGCTGGTTATGCTTGCTGAGTAGTTGTGGGCCTGTGCATGGTCGATAGGTTGATTGTGAGTTGCTGGGCAGCTATTGTGTGTGATCATATCATTTCCATGCATATAAAGAGGTTTTATCAATGTTTTACTATGGTTTTGGCTTCGGGCCTACTGGCACTATTTTCTAAACCTTGCATGGCCCGGGGCCCCCGTTTTTGATAGAAATGATTTGGAAATGGTTTGATTTAACTTGTGAATATTCCTGGGTAAAAGAAAGTAAGATTATGTTTTAAAACACCAGTTTTACTACTACGCTAGACTCGGCAGGGACGGGGTGCTAGTTGAGTTTTCTTGCTACTTGAGATGATTTTTAGCCTCGGTCGGAC